>BMAT01006316.1:255302-266469 GCA_019649035.1 Elysia marginata
ATTAGTCAGGGACTTGAAGCTGGCGTAGAAATGATATTAGAAAATACATGAAACCATGACATTTCAGGGAAGACCATTAAGAAAACGAGTCCGAGGCAAAGACGGAAAATTAAGACGGATAACAAAAAGAAGGAATACAACAGGGAGAGGTAGAAATTCTAAGTCAATACCGATGAAAATATTTATAAACCAGAGAGAGAGAGAGAGAGAGATAGATAGATAGAGAGAGAGAGAGAGAGAGAGAGAGAGAGAGAGAGAAGCAGAGGCATCAAGGCAGACTGAGAGGGGAGTGTATAAAAATATGGTCATCTGTTTCGAGCGGTCAGCATGTATTAATTTAGATCTAGTATGCACTATTATGCTGGTCAGTTAGTTTTTATGTCGCAGCGCGGATCTAATTTCTTGAAGCTACTGCTCTCTCTCTCTCTCACTCACTCTCTCTCTCTCTCTCTCTCTCTCTCTCTCTCTCTCTCTCTCTCTCTCTCTCTCTCTTTCTCTTCATACTTTTGCAAATTTAGCGTTTCTTGCTACCCCGTGCTAAGCATTCTCTCCACCCATCCCTCATAAAGATGACTGTGTTTCCTCATGGCAAAAGCCACAGGTGTGCGAAAGCTCACTGTTTACATCTCATGCAATAGAGCACCCTTGTGAGCTTTTCATCTATGGTTCGTGTTTACATGTAATAGTATATATGGCGAGCCTTTTTGCTTATAGTTATGGTTTGTGTTCAACTTAATCAATACGACTGTCACTGACCGCCTTTTTTCTTTAAAAAAAAAAAAGAAAAAAGGAAAAAAAAAGGCTGTTGTTAGGACCCAAGATAAGTTGCAGGTTTGGCTCGTCTCTCACAGCGGCAGGTCTGGTAATGGTCGGATGTTTTGTTCGTTTCCGTTTCTCAATGATAACGAAAAAGATTTGTTTACATTTTTTCTGTAAGATATAATCATTCTCATGGATAAAAACAAGGGAATGTCTTTGATAAGTTTTCAAGTAAACGAGCAAGTCTGTTCAGCGCGAATGGGAAGTTATTGTGCATTTTAAAGTTGAAATATTTTCTCTATTACAACTCAGCACATTATCTTTTATGCCAGGTCACAGTTTGCTTATAGATAATAATACTCCATGGATTTTCGCCCTGCAAATTTACATTTTTCACCCGTCTTTTTTAAAGATATCAGTAGCAGTAGAAGAGGAAGGGGGAGAAGAATAATAAAAAGAAGGTGGTGATGATAAAGAAGAAGAAGAAATATATTTTTTTTTTAAGTAGGCTTTGGAAAATTTAATACTGAAACGATGGAAAATGTTCCACAAAAATAAAAGAGGTGAAAAAAATTAAGGATTTGAAACATTTTATGTTCAGTTTGTTCACCGAACGGCCTATCACCCTTTGTTTGGCCGCATATAACTGGAATATCGTTGTATGTAACGCCAACCGGACGGAAATCAAGGCTTAATTTTTTTCTCTTAGAACTTTCCTTCTGTTGAAAATTGAAGGCTTTGTTTTAGCTTCTTATGGTAAGAACTACTTGGTTTCCTGAGCGATCGAGCGCACTTAGGAAAAAAAATTGTTCAAGGATGCGATGATAACTAAAACAATCTTAATGTTGAGATTGACCCGTGTATTCATCATTTATGGAACCCCTCGCATAAAGCCCGTCCACAATATATTTTGCCATTAGATTTTTTCAACGTTCAATCAAGCTTTTATTGTAAGGAGGCATGTTTTAGTAAAATGAAAGGTTGCGCTTTTTTATTTACTAGTTCATTTTTTCAAAAGTAAATAAAAAAATATTCCATCTTCATCTAAAAAGATAAATATAAAAAACTTCTATCAAACAGCATGAGGTTTTGCCAGGCTCAGGCCAGGAAGAAACTGTTACTAATA
Source organism: Elysia marginata (assembly GCA_019649035.1). Classification (NCBI taxonomy): domain Eukaryota; kingdom Metazoa; phylum Mollusca; class Gastropoda; family Plakobranchidae; genus Elysia; species Elysia marginata. The sequence continues at coordinate 257,188 of BMAT01006316.1, forward strand.
TTATTATTAATGACGACATATTTTTTATAACTACGCGTGTTTATTGAACAATCTTTAGGCAGTTTAAGCTTTGTTTTTTTGTTTTTTGTTTTGTTTTTTTTTTATGAGAGAGCAACAACGTCTGACACGGTTATCATTTCATGTATGCTCTATACAGTCAGGAAAGATAAGTCATCGGCCATGGTTTTACTCGAGATAGATTAAGCGCGAGCGTGTACTCTACGTCGGATACAGTCAATTACAAGAGAGCAAAGTACAGTCGTGTAGTTACGTTTGACATGCCAACAAACTGTAACGTGTATGAATAGATAGACATGAGAAAGAGAGGGGGGAGTTTTCGTTTTGTCGATATTTGCACACATCATATAGCGTGTAACAAGATTTTTGTCTGTGTTATATATGAATATTATCTGCACAGAATGGTCTACGTTTGTAAAGTCCGAGCTGTGCTACCAAAACTGAACATAACGGCCCCTGCAATGCATCAATGTTGTGTGACTTTTTTGCAACACACAGTAACTTTGTTGTATATTTATTTAAATCTTACTCATCCACATATTTAATTTATGATGCATTTTTCACTTGACATTTTGGGCTGCTCTGCTCTCTACATGGCCGTGCCGTTCAGGATCATAGCAATCATCGTAATGTTATCCTCGTGTGTGTGCTTATCTGGACACTGTCCCAGATACTCTTACTATTACACTAACACTGTCGGCCTTATCAGCATGACACTTTATACATAGAAACCTCTTCATTCATACCGGCCCGAGCGATCAAATTTAAAGGCCATTCTACCAAAAGTGTAAATGATACAAATCTTTGCTTGCATAGATTGATCTATGCGGTTACATTTATTACAGTTTGGTTTAAAAAAATTAACAGCGAAAAGAGAAAACAGTCGTGGGGGCTAAAAGTCTTAATATAACCTAGGCCACCATTAACTAAAACAGAGCCGTGATAAATAGTAAGGAGTGAAAAAATGGCAATGTGTTGAGCTTTGGCAGATCGACCTGCTGTAAGACTACCTTGGTCCAACTAGTTTGTAGTACTGTATTGAGTATGTCATTGTGCTATTACTGTCAGCGTTATCAATAGCTGGCCTTGAAACTTGGAGTAAGAGAAAGATTAAAGTCAGACTTTAGTTTCGAGGAAAGCCTCCTTTATTTCTGTTTCGTTGTGACTGGATTCACCACATGGCAAGCAGATCGACTGAGAGATGTGTTGATCCGTTTTGGTATTTCTCACTGATTAACTAAGCGCTGGTCGATAGTTTTGGTAATGTAAAATCAATTATTATTCGGAAATTGTTTGAAAGAGAAGGAAAATTGCAATGCATAATTGTACTAACACTATCATAGCGGATTGTTACTAGTTTTTCAAATCAACCGATTACTCATTGTGACAGCTTTCATTTCCATTTTGGTTAGAGGTGAGATAGCATTCGTGGGCAGCCTTTAATTTTTTTGTTTAGGTCTACAATAAATATTTTTTTCAAGGAAGTGATAAAATGCTCGTCTTGATATTATACGCTTATGTTGCTCTCTGGCTTACTTCAGCTGGTTAAGTAAGTGCTATGGATATTGTGTAGGCTGTCTTCAGGAACATGATGGCTCTTGAAACCTGGTTGGAAGTTTCAGCCATACCCAACAATGTTTTTTCCTTAAGTTTAGCTGTCATAGACTGAAGTGTCAATAAAATTGTTATGCTATCAAGTTCCTTACACGACTGTTATTTTCCACCACGGAAACGAAGTCACAAGTCTTGATTTTATTCATGATTTAAGATGGCTAGTTTTGCGGAACAGTTTGTGCTACATGTAGGCCTATGCATAATTTCTTCAACAATAACAACTGAGGCACAATTGTCGTGAAAGAAGGTCAATGTTTGTAAAACCATAGCTGGGATGCGCTGATGCAACTAGTAGAAGGGATAAACACGCAGAAATGCGAATTTTTTAGGAGTATTAACAAAAATACGAATATGTCAAAATTATTAGATAAAAATAATTAAATTTCATCTCTGTATATTATAAAAAAAATCACTATAGCAAAGTTTTTACTCTTTGCTTTCACAAGTTCTATTTTTTCTTCCTTGTTTGCTTATCTTTTTGCCTAGCCTTTTTTCACCCACACGCATTTGATCGAATGCCTGATGTTTTCCAGTTGACTCAGGCTAAGGCTTAACTCCGTCCCGTCTGTGTGTCTGTCTGTTTGGCAGTTTATAGAGTGTTTAAATGTCAGGAGCCACCACCCCAAGCGAGAGATGATGGATGGCGGCTATCGGCTTCTATACTTAGATCTAGGCAAGATGCTAGCGGCCCTAATCGAAAGTTGCATGAAGTAGAAATTTGGTGGAATGCCCTTTGGTCGCCCATATCCTCGCTACATTAGAAGATGAAGAAATAACAAAATAATGTAGATTGGGGTCATTGATATTTTGTCCTAGTGGCATTTTTTTGGGTGACAGAGGGGTTGAGCTATGCAAGGAACTTCTTAAATTTAAGAAAATACATAGGCTACATTTTTTCCCTGATCAAGTTGATATTTAACACTTTTTAGACTTAAAACTTTTTTGGTTGGGCTGGGCGTTTTCGTTGGACTAGTGACTTACAGCGAATTCTATTCGGTTAAAGAAAACATGTACATGTGGGTGAAATACAGATAAGCTAATTGCTTGTTATCTGCGACTTCAACAATTTTAAAATGATTTTGATTCAATACCGTAGGCTCATCAGGAGAGAAAAGGGTGGTAATTATAATTCTACGCGATTTTAAGATTTAGTTTAGGAATAAAAAAAAATAGTTAAGCCCAGTATTAAGGACCTCCGTTAAATAAATGATACAAATGAAATTGTAACATGTTAGCATTGAATTCTTAATGTCAAATATAAATATAGTTCAACAGCTTACTCAATTTGTAATGTAAAACACATTATTATTTATTGCGCATCGCCGTATATGTTGGAAATGACATCCAGAGCACGATCGATAGATATATATGGAATCCACTAGAACGGCAAGGCCCACTCTATACTATGGATAACAATTACTATTCAGAGCAGTTTTACTACATAACATTAACGATTAACACAACATCAGCCTGAACTGGCCTCTACTGTTTGCGTCATTCAAATATGACCAGGTGTCGCATCTGGGTGCTCCGCTAGACTTTCTTTATAGAAACATAAATTCTCAGGATCTATTTGTTGACTGGATCTCTCTCTCTCTCCCCCTCTTTCTCTCTCTCCCTCTTTCTCTCTCTCCCTCTTTCTCTCTCTCTCTCTCTCTCTCTCTCTCTCTCTCTCTCTCCCCCTTCCTATAGATAGATAGGTAGGTAGGTAGATAGATAGATTTATGCGCACATTTTCCCTGATGTATACCTAAAGATCTGAACTTAAGGGTTTCTATTCTATGTCTTATGTCCGAAGATATAGGTTTCAGTTAAAAGCGTTTAGAGTATAAGCACAGTTATACATACAGATAATGCCAGTGCGCATGTGTTTTTTTTTTTAACTTTCCGTCATCTGGATAGAGTGAGAACCTCCCCCCACCCCTCCTTTTTTCAAAATTTTACCCTCAACATACCTATTTAAATTGCCGAGTGGCTTACAATTTTTGACGTCTGGACTCTGTTTAGCTTTGTTGTTAAGGTGGGTCAAAATGCCACATATTAATGCATGGTACTTTATTGTTTATAAATCAGCGTTTTATTAGTTTTTCCTACGAATTTATTAGATTTACAATTGTTTTTTGTGAATTTGATATTGCTGCTATCAAAACTAAAGTTGCTCTTTCGGTTATTACCTTTTGACTTTTTGTTAGTCACTTTTGGCTCTTACCACCGGCCTTTTTCAATTATGAAGCTCAAATTCGCACAGCAAGATGTACTCGGAAGCAAAAGTAACTACATAACTGTTCTACTTGTCACCGCGCCGTTTTGAACCAACCAGCCCTCTTTATTTAATGCAAGAAATTTCCTGTATAAAAATAATTTTTAATCGCCTTTCTAAACCTTACTACTGATTACAAATAAATCGGGTAACGATTAATGTACAATCCGATTAATCTTTAATAAAGGTATGATTGGAAAGGGGGGAGGGAGTCAATGTTGCATAGAATGGTTTCATAATGCGGTTTTTATTTGACTATGGATTGCTTTACTGCTTTGAACCTACGTGAACTCGAGCTGGCCTTTGTCATAAGATAAAAAGGTTGACAGCCTGTGCAACTATGTATTGTGTTTCGTTGCGTAGTTGGAGCAAGTTAAAAATCAGTGCGCTCTGGGTTGATTTTCTACATTGCATAAGGACGTAATCCAACTATCCCGTGTCTCCACTCCTTAGCCTTATAAACCAAGGCAATTTTTATGAATTCGTGTCTCATAGTGTTTAAATGTACCAGACTGATAATAATTTAATCAGGTTTAAGTAAGACTTTGAATTTGTGGTGTAGGAATCGATAGATCATTATCACTACATTGCGCAGATATTACAATTTAACAAATTATCCATACGTGAACATGGATGATTAGCTGAGGAAATGCACTGAAATATAAATAGAAACATAGATACTAAAATAATTAAAATAATAGTATTAATACCTCAGTTCTTCAAAGTGGTCCATCCTTTATTACATGATAAATTCAAATGAAGCCAAGGGTGATAACTCCTACAAAATGCTTCAAATTATTGTCACAATGCGCTTATCTCCCTTAAAAACTTTCTCCCTCGCTGCCAAACGCTGAGATCTCCGCTCCCTTCCTGACCACAAGAAGAAATTATTTTTTATTCTCATATTTTTTATTAGTTACATAAGCTATACATAATAGATATACATTTTGTTAAAAACATTCAATCATACAAATACCTTTTTTTTTCCAATTTAAAACATTCAATAGGCTTGTGTTCCCTATTTTTCCAAAGCGATGGCATAACTGTTTCAATTGCTGTTCTATACCAGTGTTTGCACATGTGTGTACATGTTTCCTGTCTTTTCATCTCCTTCTTTCTCTTTGTCTACATTTTTCATATACTTTATTTTTCTTGCTTGCCTATTTCATTGACGCTGCACTGAAATCCTAGCATCCGCGTTAATTCTTCCATTAGTTTCTCAGCTTAATCTCCCTTACATCCCCCCCCCCCCCCCCCTTTAAGTCTTTTTCTCATTATTTATCTTCCTTTTCTCCATGGGTTCATCTCTGCGTGTCAGTCTTTCCCCCTCCCCCCTCTCTCTCTCTCTCTCTCTCTCTCTCTCTCTCTCTCTCTCAACTCGTAGCCTACAATCATCTCTTTTCTCAACGCCGCAAACTCCGCAGCGTTTAATTGCTGCTAACTTTTCACGATCCCAAATTGTAACATCAGTGGGAATAGTTCCAGGGGAGTTTTCGCTCTCTTTCTCTGACCTGTCTATCTATCCATCCATCCATCCATTCATCCATCCATCCATCCATCCATCCATCCATCCATCCATCCATCCATCCATCCATCCATCTATCTATCTATCTATCTATCTATCTATCTATCTATCTATCTATCTTTCCATATGTCTGTCTGTTTGTCTGTTTGCATCTGTACAGGTCTTCTTTACATTTCCCTTTCTCCTCCCTCTCTTTCTCTGCGTATCCTATTCTCTGTCTGTCTCTCCTTGTTTTCTCTTTATCCTTTTTCTTAATTTTGTATCTCTGCTTATAATGTTTATCTACAGAGCTCTCTCTCTCTCTCTCTATCTATCTATCTATCTATCTATCTCTCTCTCTCTCTCTCATCCAAAGCCACACTCATACACCCCCCTCTCCATCCTCATTTTTCAATACACTCGCACTCATCTTATGGTGTTAACTCAGTTCCTTACGTCCCGCACTAGAGCTATTCCGCGAAAGCTTTGTCTGTCTCTGTACGTCTCTCCCTCTCACCCCCCCCTCTATCTTCTACCACGAGAATGGTACTCTCCCTACTCTCCCTCTGACTCGCTATCGGGCAGCCCATCAGCGCCTGCCGCCTGGTGTATGTCCACATGTCTACACAGTGCTTATCTCGCCAGGCAATCATTATCACAACGATAACTTCAAAACGGTCTCTAGAATCCAGCTCTGCTGGTCAGCTCGCCGTGAGCCCGCAGGCCTTTCAGAACCTCATGAAACTTCAAAAAAAAAAACAAAAAAAACAAGCAACACACATAGCACATGAATCATCAACCTGGGTAACTACTCAAAAGGTATCCATGTTTTTGTTTTTTTTTAACTTATTGGAATACTTTAGTTAAAAAAAAAAGATAACTAAATCTTTATTTGAGAGTATAATATTTTTTACATGGTAATAAGGGTGCTACATGGGCTCAGTTTGTAGGTCGGAAAATTTACACTGTTAGAAATCCAGGGTTTGATTTTAAGTCTGGGCTTATTAATTTATATACAATACCATCGCCCCCCATTATGGAACACAGTATATTGTGGTTCGAAAATTACAATTGATCCCTTACGTTTATTATTTTTCGAGTTATACTGTACAACATTTTCCTAAGTCTTCGTGAACTCCACTGCTGCAGTGTTCTTGTTATTGTTTATGCAGAAAGCAACGAGGTTCAACCATCTAAATGGTGTTAAGTTGTGGTAGGATAATGCAGTCGTACTTTTAGTGCCAATTTAAACGTTTTATAACAGAAAGCTTCACTATACCTATTTGATATTTGTCTCGTTTGTAATAACCTATTTGATATTTGTCTCGTTTGTAATATAGGACGCCTACTTCTTCATCAGTTTCATCTGAGCCTGCTATCCCTCTTCCACCGCCCCATGTTTATGGCTCTTTTGGCAGTTTTACTACACCAGCTTAGCCAATTAATGATAAAGCCGTAAGTTTCAGCGTGAAGAACCGTACAAGCAGAGAGCATGCAAGCGAGAGAGCAGCTGCCGTTGTTTTTATTAGTACATGTATTATATATCAAACTTTGCTTAGCACCGGCGTTTTATGGTTTGTCGAGAGAAGAGTGAAGATTATAAAACCGACATCATTTATTTTTACAATGTTTCGAAATTCGGTCACGATTGCACACTATGGTAACATTGCCAGAGAGTCTTACTAATCTGTGGTTTTAATGTCAGTGTGGTATAGTATCATCATAAGGTTCAAGTCTAGGTCATTGCACATCATCCTGGATGAGTTGACTTTACAGAACACAGTCAAGGTCGCCGAATAAGAAATATAGAGGCTGTAAAATTCATTCTCACCCGCAGCGTGTGTTGAGAGTTAGTACTGTAAATAATGTGAGTCAAGTGTGGTCTTCTAATTGGGCGGGCGCTAACTACTTGTACTTATAATCGTGTTCTCTCTCTCTCTCTCTCTCTCTCTCTCTCTCTCTCTCTCTAAAACTCACACCAACAAACACATACACACTCTCTCTCGCTCTCGGTGTTACCTACCCGCATAATTATCTACTTATCAGAAAATTGCTAAGATTCACCTCGCATTTTAATGTTTTATCCTTTTAACAAATAAGCAATAGCATTTTTAATTAAATTTCAAGAATATTTTTCCTTTGATTTCAATGAGGCATTGAAGTTAATCCAATTGGGAATGAGATTAGAAGGCAAATTATGGTTCCTGTTTGTAAACTCCCATTAATTTGTTTAATCAATTGCTATATTAATCCATCTAAGGTACTGTCGCAATCATCTTCAGAATAGTATTATGTATTCACATATATGTCGTTAGTACATTGGTTTGAGGGACATACAATGTATTAATCCAGACAACAACCCTGCGCTCTCCTTTAAAAAAAAACGAGGCAAGAGGACCATGCGTCTACCATAACTGGCTGCTTGGTGTCTTGCATGGTGGCATTGTTGTGCTGTAAGGTTGCGTTGCCGTTAATTGTTGTCGTTGGTGGTGACAGAAGCCCCAAACAAGTGCTAGTGACGAGTGAACAGAGCCTCTTGCAATTACATACTTGACCCACTGCTAGTCCAGGCCAGTGATTCCCCATCCTCGACCTGTCGTCAATGAATTAACGAGAGGACTGGCGGCTACTGCCAATCCATCCTATCGGTGCCTCCTGGAAGGATTTATCTTTGTCCGCTTCTCTTTATTGATCTTAAGCCTATTCATCAGAGCACCCACATCTAAAGCACACATAAAGCAACAACCTGTTCATATTGGGTAAAAGATATTCTCTGTATGTGTCCAAATCACACTTAGCTTTGTCAAAGCGGTGTGGTGAAAACACTTTCTTTACCGGCTGTCAAAGAAATATTTGTTTTGGTATATGGTGGCGGAAAACGAAGAGTTGCTTATAAGAACTAAAATATTGCGGGTTTTTTAAAATTTGCGTTGGTTTTTGTACGTATACATTCAAAGACACCTTCCGTCACTCTGAAAGGTTTTTCTGGTTTTTTTTAACGTATCTTATAGATGCAATGATTTAGTTAAGCGAGCTTATATTTAACGTGATTCATTTAAGTGGTGAGTTTATATGTTACCTTTCTAGTTTGTATTTGTTACTTTTCTTCACATGCCAACTTAATAAATTACTTGAGTTGAAGCATCAATTATGCATTGATTGTCTCCTCCGGACTCGATTATAGGTTTTGAAATAGGCGATACATTGATTGAATTTTATGAGACATTTAAAGTCTTAAACCTAAGCTCCGATGAAAAGTCTGGTTTGAATTTGTGGACAGTTTCTCAGAAACGGATCCCGTCTAGTAAAAATAATGCTGCATCATGTAGATCTAGATGGTTTCGTGGAACAGTCATGCTTCTAACCTGACAGCCTTAGCAATACCATGTTCACGCACCCCCACCGGCAATAAACAATTTTAAAGTTCTCATATTGTTGGATATTATTGCGTGACACTGTCTGAGAAAAAAAATTGCACAAGATGGAAGTTGAAATTCCCATGATATCACCTGCACTTCATTCGGTGAAGCGGCCAGGCTAAACCGCCAGCTAAGTGCTTGTGTCCTGGTGGAATCTACTGTAGAGGATCTGAACCATCGTCTCTTAAGCCTATTCAGTGTCTAACAATGGGCGCTACCGTTCGGCCAAAGAACCGCTACTCTCTGCTGGCGTGTACCAGGCCTAACGAGACTTGGTACACTGAGACCCCGCACATTACTGGTGAGTACAACTGTTGTATCTTCCCTATTGTTATATATTGGCGTGGGAGTCGTATATTTGCCTTGTAAGAACTGCACGAACCTACTGATTTCTATGGACATCCTACTCCTTTTGTTTCCGTCTATATCCTGTAATGCTGACAGTTTTGTACTTTTTTTTTTTTTTT
>BMAT01006316.1:277926-288185 GCA_019649035.1 Elysia marginata
ACGAATTTCTCTCCGGCGGACTTTGCAGGTGAAGTTACTTGAGTCCCTACCTTTCTTCTTCTACACGTGTGTTCTATCTCTCTTCTTAAGACCTTTTAAACGACCATCGTACACACTTCATTTCTTCTTATATTCTCCTCGCCTTTAAGTTTAACAGACATATCACCAGAGCAGATTGCTAAATTTATGCTATTCCTCTAAGCCCACTTTTCCACATGGAAAGTTCCTGCTTCTTAATGCTCTCTGTAAATAATAACTTTTTATTCGTTCACTTTGTATTTCTGGCATCGACAGGAAGTAGCTATTTGTAGCATCAATCTGACAGTAAAAGTACATAAAATTTTATTTATGTATCCATCAAACGCTGCCATCCCATGTTCATACCAAGATCAGTATTCTGTCAGTATGTTTTTCTGCTATACAAACTATAGAGGATATAGTACATGTACTGTATTTGATTTAGGCTAGGCAGAGCGCGATTCTAGTTACCTTTCCCCAAACTTTAGCCGGCCCTTCCTTTGCTTTATAATAGAAAATTCTCTGGTTGCGGGGGAAAAGGGTGGGGGGTGCTGTTGTTTAGTTGTAATGGCATAACTGCCTTGACCAGCCTATGGGAAGTCGTGGACGTGTTAATTGATAAAATATGGGTCCCTGTAACGTTTCGCAGACAGCTGCTGTTAGCTCGGAAATGTGTTGTTAATAGGTCGGCGATACTTAATCACCTCCGGACGAGCCCCACGATTTGTCCAGTCCCAAATACGGTATAAATAGTATTTAAGAGGCTGTCGCATTCCGTAGGTTATAAATCACGCGCACGAACCTCTGTTAAAGACTTTCGTGTGTTTTCCTTTCCTCCTAAGCAAGTCGTAAAGTGCTTATGAATGATTTGGATTGTCATGTTCAGGAGATCTAATATTGGCGACTATAAGAAGTACTTAGCAAAGTCTTTGTCGTCTTCGTTGTTCGTAGTTTGTCTGGCGCGTGGTTTTATTTTTTGCGCTGCTACATTGCTAAACTTTTTTCTGGGTGCTCAAGGAAACTCTTCGGCATATATTTTTTAAGTTCTTTTTCAAAACATGAGCTGTTTTCAGCTATAAGAAAAGATTAATGGCATATATACAGGGATAATATCAACGACCACGTCGGTGGTGATAGTGGTGGTGATTATCAAAACAATATTATTATTTATTAGTAAAACAAAATCAGAGTGTCTGCGGACACTAGCTGAATGCATTTTAATGGCATGTTACATAGGTTTGCTCTTTACGAGTCTACTTGAATTAACAGATTGAAAGGAGGGGAATAGTTGACAAAAGACAGGATATGCCCCCCTCCCTTTATGTGCTTCTCTTCCCCATGATATGTTTATCCCTATCACTTTGTCTCTTTTTTTTTCTTCCTGTGCTGCAATGTGTGAAAGCCTTTGTCTGATAAAGGAGTACAGACTGTTAAAAGTAGTCGCTACAATGTAAAGATCTTGGTTGACAGACCTGCATGTATTTGTCGCGTGCCAAAAATATACTCGGCTCAGCTACACGACAATTTTCTTTGTTTCTTTCTACAAAGTCAATGAGCAAGCTTAAAATACACGAACAGTATTAAGACATCATTTTGACAGTTTACCTTTGCTCTTGTTTTAGTTTTCCCGTTGAGTTGTTGACAAAGGATAATTACAATCATGTACCTGTTTTTCTAGCCGGTTACAGTTGTCGCAAGCAGAATCAAAAGAAAATCACGGACCATTACATGTACCTGCTTTCAGTTTCAGATGGTAGTTAATCATAAAGGGAACACCAAGATAATGCTTCAAATAGTCCCCGGAGGCCTATGACTGTGCCATTTTAAGACGAAGAGGATTTTCGTACATGTACTAATCTGGACCTCAATCTTACCAAAAATCTGACACAGTGGATACTGGGCATATTGTGCCCACTCCCCCCTAACCACCTCTTTCTCCCTCATCACACAAACTATTTCTCCCCTCTCGGTCCTTCGCCTTCTCATTTACTCCAAGCTGTATTCCGGAATATTACTCTTTCTTGTTTTAATGCACGGTTTTCCCTCTCAACCCCCTCCTCCCAAGTCTAGTGCACTTGATATTGCAAGTATGTAGCGTAAACAACAGCATCTTTTTCGATCAAGATCTAGACCAGATCTTCAAGAACCATCGTGAACTCCATACAAAGCGATAATATCTCCCCCGTCTCGAGTATCTCATTGCTCATGATAGGTCTGCATACACAACATACTTGGGCTATGAATATTCCACTTGGCCAGCCGATGAGTTGCTCACGCCGGCTAGCCGACCATTCTCGCTCAGTCCACACTGATGAATCTCAATGCCGGAGAAAAATGTCTTGTTGTATTATATTAACCAGCACCATTCCGCCTGCCTTTGAACGTACAAAAAGCTACATGTTTTATCGAAGTTTTTTGTATTTATAATCATGTTTTGTATTAGAGTTATGTTCTCTACTGTTTACCTCCCTTTTTTCGTTTTTTTTCAATCAGTTCTCTCCACCATTTCCCTCGTCTCTCTGCTCTTCTCGTTTAACTCCTTCCTCTCTCTCTTTCTCGCTCTCTCTCTCTCCTTCTGTCTCTCTCTCTCCCTCTGTCTCTCACCGTAGTATAATTATAAGTTTTTCAGCAAATGTTTCCCATCTCGACCCGCTTATCACCGATCTCACCAGGAGTTCTTCCATTCCAAAATGCAAGAAATATACAGTCAAGGGCGCGCATCACTTCTTGGTGGTCGGCAGTGCGGACAGTCGGTGCATTCATGATTCAGTGGTATGTTCAGTTGAGCGATAAAGTCCAGACTCCGCGTCTAGTCTGGCTGGCCGGCTCCTCTGACAGTCTGATGGTCAACACCGGGCCCTGCACAATGTGAAGTGATTACAAATTACCATGTAGAGGTAGAGCGACTAGGGGAAAAAATAATAGATTCAATACCGCAACAGTTTAGGCTTAAATACATGTGATGGCTTAATTAATCGAAATTTCGTGCCAATACAATCATGCCATAATCTCCTTTTTCTAAAATGTTGTTTATGCAACCTATTCTCATTATGGGTTGCAATCTATCCTTACTGTTCTCAAAACTCGCACAGAATACAAATAAAGCACGCAGACGCTAATTTGACTCGCACCGCGTTTTGGCTAAAAGCCTGCTGACATCAATACTTGGTTGTATCCTGTAGGTTACTTTCTCCACCTGCTTGTTAAGATGGTCAGAACTCTTGATTAATTGCTCAGTGATCACAAAGCCTTTTGAAAGCGATATTTCATGTATTAACAATGAGCAGCATCAGCTCACGCGATTATGAATTGTCTTGCGACGTTTTGCTTTCCTTATTATTTTAGGCGTTGCTGCAAAAATTGTTCTAAAAAACCATGCACTTAGGACTCCTTTTGACTTAAAGAATTTCAGCTAGCAAGGCACCTTTCTCTCAAAACTTTTCAAAGTTCCGTTCGTGAGAGGCGATACAGTAGCATCTGCTAGTAAAATGACACAGACTGTACACCCTGCAGCGAGATAATGTAGTTTTCAGGTATATGGAATTTGAAGTTAAAATAGCATATCAGCAATTGGTATAATGTCGCTCGGATGAGTTAGATACAGTTACATGATAGTGGTGGGCCTTTAAGCGATAACCTTGACCCGAGACGTAATTAGTGCTGCGTTCCTGGTCAAACTGGCGTCGACCAGTTGGTGAGCACAAATCAATCAGCGAGTAACTCACGCCTGAGGGTTTTCTAACATTTTTCTACTCAGTACCGGTACATTGTTAAACGAGAGAACTGATACAGTGAACTTAATTGCCAGCGTCTGGTCTAGCTTAAACCTTGTTACTAATTGACCTCTTTTTTGTGTTGTTGTTCTGTTTTGAAACGAAAATAGGAAAGGAAGTGAAAAGACAAAATTGGTTAGATCATAATGCAATAACTATGTGTCTGGAAAGTTCCGCGCGTCGACAATACGTTTTGTAACCCAAGCAAACCAATTTTTGTGGTCGTAAATGAAGTACGTGTAAAATTTGTTTGCCCTTCTAAAAACATCTTGTGAATACGTGTACATTTACGCTACGCATCCTTTAACTTGGAGGAGATGCTTTAAATAGAGAGAGAGGAAACATTTTTTTCGAAGGCATGGTTGAAAACTAAGATCTAAATCCCTTTTCATATTTGCTTGTACTGCTACTATGAAGCAAAGCAAAAAGATTTTGATCTAGGTACTTGATGGTTTTAGGGAATGCAAATTTTAAGAATTGGCAAAGGCATTTGTTACATTTTAAATCAAATTTTGACCTAGATTTGTTTTCAAAAGCCTGAAATTAAAAACGTGCGACCTTCTCAGTTTGATCTGCACTCTTGATAACACGTGATATCTCCCGTCTGGTTCAAAGTGCACTGTAGACCCGAGGCTCCAGACCTTTGTTTGAATCTGAGCCAGGTTGAATTGTTTACATTGGGATAGAAAACAGGGGCGAGAGAGGGGTTACCTTTTACTTTAGTTTAAGTTTTTGCCTTTAGTAAGTGGTTTGCCGAGAGTTGACTTTGACTTAGCTAGCGGCTCCGGTCTTAGTTCCTGACTATATTGGCCTGCCTCTGTCAGAGTTCACTTTATCTCCTCATATTTCCATCTTTAGACCCTACTCGTCAATATGAAGTTACGAACACGCCTGAGGGTATGAAAACTCGCTGAAACCTTAATGACACCACCAGGTTGATAGTAATAGTATTTCACTTTAGTCAACTGTATTAGCACAAAATATCCAACCTCTAACCAAGTTTCATTTACGTGCCTAGCCTCTGTTATAACATTGTTTCTTGACTCTGTTTCTGTCATAATGCAGAAAACCTTAGTCACCAGCTATAAATCTCTGAATTTGGTTTTGCTTTTTTGTGTGAGATCATAATAACCTAAAATTACTACTAATCGTAGCAGCTGTAGTCTTAAAATTGTTTATTGTTTTCTCTGTTATTACGGCTTTTACCACTCTCATCACCCCTACAACCACCACCATCATCTTTCATTACGAACGCTATTACCGTCATCGTCTGTTGGCCACAACCACCTTTATAATTATGAAATCACATATTTCGGTAATAATTACATGGTTGTGGTCTTTGTCAGACTTTACTTCGTTAACACATGTACAGTCTAAGAGTATTAAATGCCCCCTAGTTTGCTGTACTCGCTTTCCTCTGGACCACCAATAGCACGGTGACCAAGTCACGCCTTCCAGTATCTGTTTTTGTCCTCTTCTTTTGCGTGCTGGGTCTATCTTGATCGTGATGTATTTCGACATTCTCTGGACACCGAACTAATCCACCCCAAGCTGTAATAAGAAGTCTGTCTGTCTGTCTGTTTCTCTCTCTCTCTGACTCCCTCTCTCGTGTGCTAAAGTATTAACCTACGTAAGCCCTTTTACTAAAAGTTTACTGGGGTTTATTTTTTTATTGCTGGTGTTGAGGGAGCCTTAGCAAAAGGGGGGCGGGGGTTGCATTTAGTAGTCTGAAAAGTTAAGAAGGTAATGTGAAAAAACATCATCCTATTTACAGGTGTTGCTTGTAGAAATTATTTAGTTGAATGGGACTTAGTGTATAGAGCTAGAGGTGAAGGTGGGAAAAGCTTGATTGCATTAGCGTGGTATTGTGAACTTCATGAAACGACAGAGTATGAATGGGTATTTTTTATTGTAAAAGAATTTGCTGAACACAGCTAAGCTGCTTTCAATATTTTAATATCTTTCAAAACATGTACTGTGCTGCATTACTTTTTAACTCTTTATATATCCAGTACATTAGCAAGAGTGGAAATATACGCTTAACAGATGGGTTTTTTTTATCTTCATTACTATTTTCTACATGAATTTTTAAACCCACAAGGATTTCTGGGTAATAACTCTGAAATCAAAATATGAAGGCTGCAGAGGCGAATGTTTACCTGAAAAAGAGGCAGACGTTGTATGTCTGTATGTTAGATAAAGGACAGCCTCTTGTGTGTGGCTAAGTTGAACTGCATGTACACCATAGGAAACCTCTTTTGATTCTTTCTCACCACTCACCCTCAGGTCTGATCAGTTCAGAGTAAATACCCAGTTAGTGCCCACTGTTCAGTTCATTGCCGACACACTGCAATGTTCACCTTTTCATTTATTTTGTTGCAATGCGCGTCCCATCCAGGAGAAGAAAAGGTAACAAGCATTCCGGGGTTTTCGGTGCAGCATTTAATTCGTGCCCTTGGTTGTGCGCAGAAAGTCTGCACTGACAATAATGTGTTATAGATGCAGTGAGTTGATGGCTGAAAGTCTGTCACTGACAATAATGTGTAATAGATGCAGTGAGTTGATGGTTGAAAGTCTGTACTGACAATAATGTGTTATAGATGCAGTGAGTTGATAGCTGAAAGTCTGTACTGACAATAATGTGTAATAGATGCAGTGAGTTGATGGCAGAAATTCTGCACTGACGATAATGTGTTATAGATGCACTGAGCTGATGGCTGAAAGTCTGCACTGACAATAATGTGTTATAGATGCACTGAGTTGATGGCTGAAAGTCTGCACTGACAATAATGTGTTATAGATGCAGTGAGTTGACGGTTGAAAGTCTGTACTGACAATAATGTGTTACAGATGCAGTGAGTTGATGGCTGAAAGTCTGTACTGACAATAATGTGTAATAGATGCACTGAGTTGATGGCTGAAATTCTGCACTGACAATAATGTGTTATACTTATACATGTAGATGCACTGAGTTGATGGCTGAAAGTCTGTACTGACAATAATGTGTTATAGATGCAGTGAGTTGAGGGTTGAAAGTCTGCACTGACAATAATGTGTTATAGATGCAGTGAGTTGATGGCTGGAAAAACTACTGGAAAAAGCTAGTGTCAGGAGGATTGTTTTGTTTTATTTTGTTTCATTGCATTTTTTTCTTTTAATATAGGCTTCTGGGCTGGTTGTGCCTCTTTCCATTTCCAACTCTTAATCTTAGTCTTAGTACTATCGTTGCTTTTTCTTTATCCTAATATCACTCGTTATAAGCCTTCCTTACGTTCCAGCGCTCTTTTCCTTTTCTAGTACCCTCGATTCACTTCTCACCTTTTCGGTTTTTATCCTTCCCTTCTCTCTCAATATCATTTTCTTTTATTCTCTTCTACACCTAGTTGTGCTACTCTCTAATTTTGTCTCTGTTCTATTATGTCATCCTTTTTCTTCACTACCACCCCCTCCCCCGACCCCTAATGTGTTACCCCTCAAAAAGTTTGTACTCAGTAGTCTTCTGTCTTTGCTTTTTTGCATCTTCTCCTTCTCATATGCAATCCCATCCCACAAATGTTTACACCACCCAAGTCGCCAGCTTTGGTTATACATATATACATGTATAATCATGTAAAATCTTCGCGCAATATCTAAAGCTCTATAAATCCTCACCCGTGTACCTCTGGAAATTCCCAGTCCTACATTCCCACGAACATAGATAAAATAGATAAAAGATGTCACTGAGAAAACAGCATGCACCGTGCAACTTGAAACTGCTGCAATCATAACACTGAAGCCTGCATTTCCTGCCAGCCCAAACGTACCTCGTATCTTATCCATGAGATTGCATCACTGCGCCCCCGGCCTTATAAATTCATGGCTTTGCTTCGCTTTGGCTTCCCACCAGAATTGAAGCAAACTTTTCCTTGAAGGCCTACATTTAAATATTGTAACTCGTGCATTGAATGACTCTATAACCGTTCCTCATTTCTCTTCATTAGTTTTTTACGATTGATTCATCGAATATTTGATACCAGGCAACAAATCCTTTCAGTATTTTCTGTAGATTTCTTAATATTAAAGCTGGTATAATCTTCCTAAGAATAAAATAGACCTTTTTCGGTAGGTGGCTTTTAAAACCGAAAGCTGATACATATTATACCGTCGCGGTTATTTCTTTTAGCTTCAACTTCATATTTGGGCAATTCGCCCTTCTTCAGTCCTATGCTTTCAGCGACGATATGGAATTACCCTCAAAGTCTAAGTCATATTTCCACCCTCATCCTCACCCCATCCCCCCAGTTGCCTTTTTCTTTGTTGACCTAATTGTTACTTCTTGCTTAGAGCCTCGTATAGTGTAATCCAATACCAACTGTAGAGTAGAATATGTAGGGTGTGTTCTCTGATGAATACTCTATGACAACATCAGCACGACCACAACATAAACATACCAGATGGTATAAAGCAACAATTATTGCCGCATCGCCTTCCATTCATGATGACTGCAAGATGTGGGTGTTATGGGAACCCCAAACCTATGAGAATGCTTCTAGGAAGCTCAACTCGGTGTCTTCTATCTATGTCAGTAGTGCAAATCTTGAAGAGAAGGTCCGGATTGTGAACTCGGTCAGAATGAAGTAGACATTACTCAGTATATAAAATAGTGGTGTTAAGAGGAAGAAAAAGTTTGTTTATTTTGTTCTGGGTGAGCAAATTGCACCTTGCCAATGAGAGCAGCCAAGTTTGTTCAATAATTTAGATATATATGCAAGGACTCATTCTTCTCATGTCCAAACAATACTGTGTATGACCGACTGTATGCATGTTTTTCTAAGTCTACAGAATGTGCACAGTCAGTGTCTTCCTCCCACCTTCTGTCGTCTCTTTATACTACTCCTCCCACGGTGTATCTCTCCATGGTCATTGTCACATTATCATCTTTATCTCCCCCCCCCCCTCTTCATTCTGCTGCTTATCCCATAAATCCGATTTAAATCATCTATGATTAGCTTTTGATGATAAAATGAACCGCGCAGTTTTCTCCACCTTCCCACCACCACCATCCTCTTTTTTTTTTTTTTTAACAAAACACCATTTTTAATATTATCGCATAAGGATGAACATAAACTAAGTGTGTCTTTATCAGTCATTAATTTTTTGGTACTTAGTTACACTGTAAGTCACAGCATTAATTAGATTTAGGCGAGTAAAGAACCCCACGCCCCTTCTTTTCGGAACTACGCGTCTGTAGTGTATACGTACCGTGATAAAACAACCCAAAGCACCTTGGTGATGGACGGATGTTTGTCTGATACAATACGCCAGAGAAGAAGAAGATAAAATGATGCGTACATCAAACACTCATCTTCAGTCCAGGCTTTGGTAAGAGGGGGGGGGGGGCATATCATATACTAATGGTGCTTCAGGCACTGGGGGAAACAAACTTGACTGTCTCGACTGCACGTCTACTTAAATCAACACGGCTTGATATTTGTGCACGGGCTTGGCCCAGGTTAAAGTTGCTCAGCCCCCTCAACGCCTCAACCCTGGTGAGGACGGCCGCAGACTCACACAGGAATTGTGGTACAACAGCTAACCCCGAAGAGTTACTTAAAATAAACTCGTATCTAATCCTATTGGGTGTTTTTGTGAGTGATTAAAGATTACTTTTCCGGTATCTTTTTTGGTTGCATTACCATATGGCACAAGATTTTGACGGCTTTGAGAGGTTTAAAGATACTTGTGAAAGTTTTTATTTCTCGTTTAGTTACCACAGTCATGGCCTGTAAGACAAAGTTGGTTTTGTGAAGGTTTGCAAAGTTGGCGATTTTGTATGCAAATAATACCATTTATTTTTCTTTTTACAGTGTGTCAAGTATTCTTTTGGGCTGTTGCTTGTGTGTATAATTTATTTATCACTTGTTTAAAACTTTAATCCTGATATTTATTCATCACTTGTTTAGTTTTGAAAGTCCGTTTCGGTCGTGTAACGTATATTATGTGGTTTATCCATTTAAATATTTGCATTATCAAACAATCTAACAACCTACTGATCCCATTCTAAACGTCTTTTTCAGCCTCTTTCCGTTTATCCCTGCCTTTCTGTTTCTCTTTGTCTTCTGTTTCATTATCCTACTTTTCATGTGCTATGCATTCGTTTCTCGTAATTTTCCCCTCCTCTGCGAGTGCGACTCATCTATTCAGGAAATACCAAAATTGTTCAGAATTGTTCGCTTGTTTCTCTCTACATGTATCTCGCTTTTTATTTTATCTTGTTCTCCCATGCTTCATATGCGAGGCATTTGTTTTTTGTTTTAGCGATGTGGAGGCAATATGTGTATGTGAATGTGCATGACATTCTGACCTCCCTGCGGAAGCGCCACGGTTCCCATCTTCCTATCTCGAACAAATTGGTCCTGAACGCTGGAACAAAACCGTAAACCTTTTCTTCAGATGTAAACCGTATGGCTTCATGGGTGCTGGAAATGT
>BMAT01006316.1:300245-318245 GCA_019649035.1 Elysia marginata
AAAAAAAAAAAAAACCAGAAAGAACGAGACAGCTTTATTATTACAGAAGAGGATAAAAGAAGAAAAGAGTTGACTATAATGGCAAAGAGGGCATATAGCTCCTGACAGAAAAGAGGTGTAGGTAGAGACCGGGGATTATTGGTCCATAGATCAGAAAAAGCTCATTTTACTTGAACATTTATTTTTTTATCATTGTAGTTTATAGTTACTTTATCTTTGTAGACCTTGAAACAAGTATAAGGGTGGCAAAACGTAAGAAATTAACAACAAAATTTCATCCGTGATGCTCTCTTTTGACGCTGTTTAATTAGTCCCGTTATTGGGAAAAGTGCCTGTGACAAAAGGTCGTGTGACGTGTCGGGAGTGATGTCATGTCAGGTTTTATTGCTAAATAAAATGTTAAAGAACTGAAACTGTGTCGTATAATCTTCATTGAAATATGTAATGGGCTGAATGAAACATTTGAACATAAATAATTTTTACAGAACACGACATTTAGAGCACAACATTCGTTATATCGCGAGTGATTCTGACAAAAAATAAGTCCCATTTTGTGTCACGGGTGATTCCAAAAAGAATTTAAAAAGTGGGAACTTTTTACTGATAATGCAACTGCAAATCTTGAGAGTATCTATAATACTTTGGCTTTAACATAAATAAATTCACTGCTTTTTGCAGTCATTTTAAAATTAAATGGGCTTTTTTAAAATTAATGAGATGTTTACAGTAAAACATTTCTGCACCAAAATTGTCTTATACGCTAAACGGCCTTTTGTCACAGCCACAAATAATGTAATCATCTCATAGAAGCGGTCTGTAAATATGTTTGCCTTAGAAGGGTTTCTCTCTGTGTGGCTTTGGTGTTGACCCATTTGGATTCTTTTGTTGCGGTTTTTTCTTGTTTTTGCCAGGGTTTTTTGTCCTTTTTTATTTGGTTTTTTGCTTGTTTTCCTTTTTTTTCAACACAGGCCATCAAGAACTTCGTAAGTCATTGGATCTGCTTCTGTTTTACCAGTTTATAATCGCCATTCACGCTATTCGTATCTAGAACTGTTCGCCATTTTCATAGGCTTCTTTGTACTTTCTATCTCTCAATCCTATGGCTCAAGCTTATCACGTGATGTACATACTTTCTCAAACATCACTCTCGGCTTTACATTTCATCACATCTATTGTTATAACATTTGAGAGGGTGCTACCATCATAGACCAGACATGTACATTATATTGCACTGAGGTTTTTTTTTCTTTATTATAGTCTGCACGCTTTCAAGTTTTATCTCAAGTTATGAATTTGCTGTTTTGCACAGAACCTTTCCCCCCTCTCTTGTTTCAACCCTATCTCGTCAGAAAGAGAGTGAGTGAGAGAGAGAGAGAGAGAGAGAGAGAGACAGAGAGACAGACAGACAGACAGAGAGAGACAGAGACAGACAGACAGACAGATTCTTAACGTGAACTGTTAAGTTTTGTTTAGGCTGTGTCTTTAAGCACGCTAGTATACGAGTATCAAGTTTTTCAAATACATAGTTTATTATTTATTCTCATATGTATAGAGAACAAAATACGGGGAAAAATTTGATCTGGTCACGTGCAGGTGACTTGCTTTCATTTGGAATTAGCTTTAAGTTTTCATTCTCTTATTGGTTGTTATTTTTCCTACTTCAGTATACAAACTGTCTATTCCTTCACATCCTTACCTAGTACCCGACGGGGGCTCGTTTGAGTGAAGGCTGAATGTTTGAGATTTGGTAAGGTCACCTTACCATTGATAGGTTAAATTAGGCCTTGGTGTTTAAACTAAGTCTCGCCTTCTAACCAGATTTCTTTAATACCCAACAATTTTATTCTGAATAATAATAGTACTGTAGTACTAATAATAATTATGAAATTTTTTTTTATTAAATTTATGTCATTATGCCCGGTTTTACTCGAGAAGATGCCCAGTGTACATCATGTGGTGTATTTTCATTAATCGATGGGCTGTTATAAATCCAGATAAGTTAAGATTACCATTATTAACTCACGGAAGGATTTTCTATTGAACATGTAGGAACATGGAACTTACTACATGACATAGGTTTTTTAAATTCCTATTTTACCATATATATGCAGGATTTAAAATTTTCTCGCGCTGTCTCTTCATCCCATCTTTCCCTGGTCTTGTCAAGTCTTTCCTCTCCTCTCTTCCTATTTCGGTAATTTTCCCTCTTCCTTTTTCACGTTGGTGTGTCCTTGTCTTGCCTTTTCAAATGTTTTTTCCTGTTGTCACGAAAGATGCTTCAAGTCTTAGACAATTTAGCGCGTCATAAAACCAAATATTCACATATCTTTACTAGATCGATCAATTCATCAATTGTCACAAATTTGTCTTTGTCTTTTACCTTTCTTGGAGCTTTTTTTCTTTTTTTCCCCCACTTGTTAGCCCATAAAATTCCAGGCCTGTTAATGTCTTGCAGCTTTGCTACCAGATTAATAATAGCTTTACTTCAAGTTTTCATTAAGTTTTTGTAGACATGATCAAGATTTTTAAATCTAATGATTAAAGTATTGTTCTTTAGAAAGCATCTTTCAAAGCTGATAAAAACAAGAAAAGAGAGCGGAAAATCCAACTGACCTGTTTGTATTAGATTATTATGCACTCATTGAATTAAATTTAAAATCTAAACTTCACTATTATGATAATTATTATGCTATTAGATAATGCGCAGCGCTTGTATTGACTATCTCCTACTCGGTTTCTCACTCATCCCCTTGTTTGAGGGATCTCTTTTTTTTAACCTGACGGAGGCATCAATCACTATAATATTGATGATCTGATCAGTCATGCCTTGTCAAAGAGGGTGTAGAACAAATCGTTTGATACATAACATAGAAACATTTGTAAGTTTTAAAATGTTTTCCTAACCAATACATTTTGAATTTTGGAAACATGATTATTGTATAAATTTTGGTAGAGTGAGACTCTGGGTGATTGCAGGTATTCAGATAAAAAACTGTTAAAAACCTTTCCTAGTTGTATTTTTTAAAGCTGGTCTTAAGATGTCTGAAGTGTTCCTCGCTGTGTTTGCTGTGCACTGCTGTTGCGGCTGACTACATTAAATCGCACACACTCTAAAATTCATTTTGTGGCTTTTCTATTTTTATCTTGTTGAATTGCTTTGATCACAGTAGTATATTATTAAATTTCTATAATTTTATTACTTTCAGGTATTTTCATCATTATCTTAAATTCCTTTTTATTTATATCTCTTTTCTCTCATCTTTAGTGTGCAAGTCATTGTTATTATCCTGCGTTTCCTCTTGCAAGAAAAGCTGCTTCTTTCTAAAGTAAACCGAGAAAAAATATTTTTTTTCTTCATTATCTAAGTTGCTGTTTTGCTACGCTTCAGTTTTTTCCCATTACAAGCTTTGACATGCTTTTCATCGCCAACTTAAGTTTTCTTCTAAACCTTTTTTTTAAACACGACTTGAGCTTTCAGAATTGCTTTTCACCTTATTACAAATTTCCAATTCAGCAATATGTATCTAGAAAAACACACGCAGCCCTGCTCTTGTCTCCAACCTTTCCCAATAGTTCTCTTGTTAACCGCTGTGGTCATTGAATTGTCTGCCATTTGTAATGTCACATTAAGGGGAAAAGTTTAAAAAAAACCTCCCTTAATAGTTAAATGCATGACATTACCACAAAGATGAATTTAACGCAATTTTCTACACACAATAAATCTCTGCCTACCTTTCTAAAAATACCCACTCTCCCCTTTCTTCTTAAACAAAATGCAATTCCCCCAGTCTTATCCTTTTCACACTCCAGCTACGATCCCTTATCTTATCTTCATTTATTGTGTATTGCATATCCTAATCGGATTGTTCATAATTATCTAAGCGCCCTCTTTTGTTGGATGTTAGCAGTATAAAATCTTAACCATTTTTTGTGTGCATTATGACAGGCAGGACCCCTTGTAAAATGTTTGTAGTGCGACTTTCATACCTTAGCCATTCCGATGCCTATGAACTTTTTGACTTTNNGCCTATGAACTTTTTGACTTTCACACCTAAGACATTCTCATATCTATGAACTGTACGACTATCATATCTATTGATAATACGGCCCGTATACTTATGGACAATGGTACGACTTACTTAACTTTTTACAATACGGCTCCTATACCTATGGACGATACGACCTTCATACCTATTAGTAAGACTACTTTCGTATTTATTAGCAACGCGACCTTCATACATACCTTCATACATCTGGACAATACGACCTTCATACCTATTTACAATGCGAACTTCATCATTTATATTATTTAAATCTCACAAAATGTGCATCCCACGTTAAACAAGTTTTTTTTAGGATTTCGTTGGTGGGGTTTTCACTGCCCGCCCCTCAGTAGACTTTGCGGTCCTTACCTCCGATCTTATCATTTCTCCATTGATCTAAACATTATCTTCCCCTCTGCTTCTAGTTAAAGTCTATTTCTTCTTGCACTTCCTAGGCAAGAGCAGTGGGCTACCATGTCGACGTACGCCTGCTGGAAGAACCTGATCGGGATTACCCGCAGGCAGAGCCAGGACCACCAGACAATGGCGGACATCTACAGCAACCAGATGGTCTCCCGTCTGGCCGACATCGTGGACAACTCGCAGAGGATCTTCAGAAAGGTGAGCCGGGCCTTAACGGCCCATGCTCTTGAGCGAACGCTACTTATACTCTTTGGTTGTATAATCTAATTATGTTGTTGAGCGATAATTATAAACTGTTCTTGGATGATGGTTTTGTTCTTGAGCGATATGTTCTTACAATTTTAGAAAAAATGGCCTCAGAGACGGAAAAAAATGCGTCAGACAGTGTGGAAGGTTTTTTACTCAAGTCTAAATAATAATAGGCCTTTATGCTTAAAGAGAAATAAAATTTTAGGATTCTCTTGGAAAAAGCGCATAAAGTGATTTTAGTTGAGCATCGAAGAGAATGCAGGTCCTTATTCAAATGATGCAAACCATATATCTACCAGGGACGGGTGATATCACTGTTAGAAAAAGCTCTATACCTGGGCATGATCTTTTTTTGCAACAAGCCCTTAACGAGACAACAAATTAATCAACTATGTAACAACATGCTTTTTTTAATTATGCAGAATTTAACAGCTTTGTGACCTTTCTAAATCAGAACACTTTAAAAATCTTGATCTCATAAATCCTTTTCTCGTGAATAAAGTAATGCATTTTTTTATTCTGCATGCCCAACGAATATATTGGAGGCTCATTCTTAAAAGGTCAAAAGGCCATGCTGCATTGGCTCCCAGTGTATGCCAGAATTAAGTGTAAAATTGCTCTTTTCTTTCAAATATACTCACATTACAGCACCTTTATGTTTACAGAACCTAATTGAACTGTATGTAGCCAGGGATGTAAATCTTTCAGATTTAAGCAGGTTTCACCTTTATTCCACTTAAGTTTGGGATTTCAGCTCAAAATTTTTTTATCAGTTTGACTGAGAAAAATATAATCATTAACTCAACACCTGCTTGCAAGTAACGATTTGCCGTATAGATTAAACTTAATTTGAAGCACAACCTGTGCTCGTATAAGCTTTTTAAAGAGTTGCCTTTGTATATTGATTTCAAAACACTAAGTCTTACGTCATTTTCAGCTTCCCCCCCCCCCCCCCTCAAAACTTGGTAGATCATTCCTCAAAAGCAACTCGTAAAGCTGAAATCACTCAGCTATTGTTTGTTTGTCCATTAACACCCTTGACTAGTGTGTGGAATTTTCTGCCTCACTATTTGAGAGAAATGAAAATAGAAACTTGAGTTCAAAGCAAATTTAGCTACTTGTATACTAAATAACTGATTGGCTTTCAGCGATGATATTATACCATTGTACCTTTAATAAACTTTAATTAGTTTTAGGAAAATGAGACAGAGCTTTTTTGTTTGGGTGGGGGGATGGGGTTTGAGAGACATAGAGATTGTGTGAAGTAGGTTGGTGGCATTGTTTTCTTTGTTGGGCAAAAGTGTTCTGTATCATGTGATTTTTTGGAGTTATGCATAATCATGTATTCATACTGTGTGATGGGCATAGTGCTCTCCTGTGGCTTTGAGCTGTAAAACTTCACTCCATTGATGTTGTTTATTTTCTTCTTCTTCTTCTTCTTCTTCTTCTTCTTCTTCTTCTTCTTCTTCTTCTTCTTCTTCTTCTTCTTCTTCATATTATTATTATTATTATTATTATTATTATTATTATTATTATTATTATTTTACAATTGTAAAAAAATAATGTCTCAGGCCTATCATAGGCCTACATGTACTTTCGTGACAGTACACTTGGTTTAAGGTCACTGTTATTTTAAGTTGTTAGCTGGAATTTTTTTTTCTAATCAGTATCATTTCTCTTCTTACAGTGTCGAGACATTGGAGCAGAATCTCATGAAGATATGATGAAAGTTCTTAATGAGTTACAGAGTGTAAGTACAGGACTGTAAATTGTAGGGGAAGGGGTATTGTTTGTTGCTTTTTAAAGGGATTTTGCATAATTATGAAACTTGTAATACGAGAAAGGTCCGAAAAGAAACAGAAAAATGGCATAACTCTTAAACCACTCCATATTTTTTTAATTCTGTAAACGGGAAACACCAGTGCCATCAATTATCTTTCACTGTGCACAGTTTCAGCACCATTGATGAACGCACTACTGAACGCTACTGGTTCCAAGATAGATATCCCCATCAAAGACTGGTCAAAGCTGCAGGTCAGAGCTGTAGTGCGTTTTTTGTTTTCTTAAGGAATAATACCATCTCAAATCCACAAGCAAATAGCAGAAACATATGGTGAGGGTGCCATGTCAAGATCTTGAGTGTTTCAATGTTGTACTTAGTTTGCAGAAGGCTGAACAAGTCTAGATGATGAGCCAAAGTCTGGTTGCCCGAAAACATCGACCAAAGAGAAGAGAACAACTCGTGTTGACGAGCTCATCAAATGTGACAGGAGAATGAAGATATGCGAGATTTCTTTGAAACTCAAAATTCCCAAGGATACAGTTTATTAAATAGTCCATAACACTTTGGCATATCGGAAGGTGTCTGCAACATGGGTTCCAAAAATTTTAACGGTGGATCACAAGCTTCAAAGGGTTGAAATTTTACAACGCCTTCTGCTGCGATGCCAACAAGACAATGGAGATGAGGATACGACACATATTGGTGTGGGGCCTGGTGGAGACTTTCGAGCAAAGAATAACCTATTTGACAATCTGATTACTGGCGTTGAGACTTGGGTCCATCTGAGTACCCAGAGACAAAGCGCGACTCCATGACTTGGAAACACCCTTCCTCTCTTGTGACCAAAAAGTTCAAAGTGCAGAGATCCACAGCCAAAGTGATGGCTACCGTGTTCTGGGATGCGAAAGGTGTGATCCTCTTAGACATTTTGCCACAGGGTCAGTGTATCAATGCTGCCCAATACTGACCGCCTCAGAAATGCAATTTGTCGCAAAAGACCTGGACTCTTGAGAATGGGTGTTGTGCTTCAGCACGATAATGCGACCCCTCTTTCAGCAAATCTTACACAAGAATGAATGCGCTCTAGGGTTGGGAAATTTTCCCTCATCCTATCCTAAGTCCAGACCTATGATTTTCGTTTGGACCCTTGAAGCGTCATTTAGGAGGCATGACTTTCGAGACAGAAGTTGATCTCGTCGGTAAATTAAAGAATTGGTTTGCACATCTTGACCATGATTTCTTTTGAGTGGGTATCTATTTGCTGTTGTCGCGCTGGAAAAAATGCATCAATCTCTATGGAGATATATTGAAAAGTAGTGGAAGAGTGACACTTTAATCTGAGTGAGTTTCAAATTAATCCCATTAAAGCTGTAAGAGTTATGCCTCTTTTGCTGTTTCTTTTCGGACATCCCTCGTAGAAGTGAAAGTTATGTCATCAGAGACTAAGTTTTCAATGAGTAGTGTCCATAGTTTTTTAAGGGACAGGGGAGGGTGGGGTTACATTCTGCATAATTATAAAATAATGATATGTGAAGTTTTTTTGGACGTAGTCTAAGTTTTTATTTAAGAGTTGGAGACTTGGACAGATCTGGTAGGCATAACTGAAAAGCTGATGATTGAGTCTGTTGTTTTTTTTTAATTCTATACTTTTTTTTGTTTGTTTCTGTGAAGTATGCCTGGACAATCTCTGTTTTTGAAAGAACAAAATTTAAATCAGCTGTGTTTTTGTCTTATCTTGTCTTGACCTTTCTTATTGTGTTGCAATATAAACTATCTTATCTCATAAATCCCCCCCCCCCCTCCCTCAATCCTGCAATTTCAGTGGCATAAAAGTGTATCGGAACAAGAGCAGTCTTATCTTAGTATCTTGCATCAACCTATCTTATCATGTCAAAATGCAAACTATCTTCTCTCAATCGTTTGTGTCCCCAGGCCATGAAGACGTACCACATGTACCAGAACGAGAGCAAACAGGCTGAGCTCAAGTTGCGTAACGTGGAGGGCCAGAAGGACAAAGTCCAGCAACAGTTGTCTGGCAAGAACACCAGTAGCCGAAAACTCAAGGTGAGGCCCAGGCATTTATAGCTTTACCTTTAAGTTTAAATCAGTTTGTTTTTTGTTAATTTTATTTAGAAATGAACACTGATTAGAGGGTATTACCTTGTCTGACTAAAAGTGGGATTCTGGCGTACAGGAAGTCTTCCGTTCCTAATATTTGAGGATTAGGTGTCGATGGTTATTGTTTTTTTAATTTTTCAGGCATACAAAACCAAAGATATCAAGCATTAACAGCTTTCATTGTGTTCAAATGTATTATGGGGGTTTTCTCTGATGTAGGTCAAGAACGTATCTGTTGAGATTTCAGCTCCAGGTTTTCTGCCACATGTGCATTTCTAGTATGTCAGGGCTAGTTGCAACTAGCCCAAATGAGACAGATGTTGCTATTTTAGCAGAAAAGGTGGCGGTTCAAACAGCACCTTTTTCTGGGCCTCCAAAGTTGAAAATTGCATAAATCTTTCTTTGAAAAGAGAGTAAAAATGCCCTCCAAAGCTTTTATTTCAGTCCTTTACTTTCAAAACTTTCCTCCTTATAGAGCTGCCACCATCACTTTCAGACTTTTTTTGGATGATGGCTATCTCGAGGCAAAGTTTTGTCCATCCCCAAGAGTTAATGACAAAACTTGACTTTCTCTCTCCATCCAGGGTCTGGAACGACAGGTGGAGAAGAAGCACCAGAAATACACAGACAACAAAGCCAAGGCTTTGAAAGCACGCAACGACTACCTACTCTGTATAGACGCTGCCAACTCGGCCATTGGGAAATATTTCTCGGACGACATCTCTGATCTCATGGATGTAAGAGTTTGTAGCTCCTGTCACGGTTTGGTGGCTCCTGCAGTTTGGGTGTTTGCGTTGAAAAACATTTATATCATTTTCAGACGCATCTTACCATCTACCAAAGATTTTGGCGTAGCATGAATCATTAAGGCTTTTTCTATTTCAGAAAAGAAAGTTTTGGAGATGAGATATACACATTTTTTTCATTGTTTTTCTTATGCAGTATATAATTATTTAGATACATTGCTTGATATAAATTTTATCGTGGGAAGGAATAGTAGTGGCAATTATTTTGTAAAGTAAATACCCATTCATCTAATTGATCCTCCACTGCTTCGGTTTACACCCATCTCTATTTTAAATCTTCTTATTTTGTATATTTTCTTATTATTGGTTTTCTGTTGATTGCTAATGTACATGATTCTCAAACTTTAAAAATTGGGTATGAGATTTAAGCACAAATAATCGTTCATTTAGGAAAACTTCTCTTTGAAACCAATTGACTGCTTGCAAGAATGTTTCTTCCCTGCATTCTCATTCTCAATGCTGTTTTTTCCTGACACTTGGCAGTGTATGGACTTTGGCTATCACAACTCGGTGGGACGTGCCATGATGATGTATCTCGGCATCCATGAGCACCAGAAACAAGTCCACGGCAAGTTTGTGGAGTACCTGAACAAATGTATCACAGACCTGGACTCACGTCCAGACAAGCAGAAGTTCATGGAGCTCAACAACGTCTACTTCATGTTGCCCAAGAAGTTTGAGTTCCAGCCCTTCAAAGGGGATGAGGTAGGAGCCTAATGATGTGGGAACATTAAGATTTGTGGTTATTATGATTCATATTATTATTGTTATTATAACTATCATTATTATTAATGATACATTTTGCTGGACTTTGCGCCACAGAAACCTTAGAGATTTTTGTAGAGGCATCATAAATGTTTTGTTCAGAGTCATTTCTTTGTGTGGTGAAGAAATGACAACATGGAAATTAGGTTAAGTAATTTTGTGCTGACTAAATATTACACAATCATTTTACAATAAACCGCCCTAGTCACTTTTTGTAGAGTTGTCAGCCACCTTTCTTTTGCACCTAACATAGTCTATTAATTGTAGACCAGTATAAATTTTGTACTACTACTAGTAGGAAGTCCTACAGTACTCAGTTGCAATCACTTCATAGTGATTTCATCGTCACCAAATGATAAAGCTTACAAATAATAAATGTTGAGACCCCCTATAATGCCTCATTTTTGTTGTGTTTTTTCTCTTTTCCCTAAGGAGCTGTTTCCATATGTATTAGTGCCTATTAGGTAAAGTGCTGCAGCATAATTATTTAAACTTCTCTTACATGAAATGACAAAGTGTATCAATTCGATACTGATAGTCTGATTTGAGAGTGCAATTATGCCTTTTGTCATCCACATTAGAATTGTACTTCTTACTATCTACTTAAGGTAAGGGAAGGTCTAATGGAACAAAAAATTTCATGAAGACCATTAGAAGAAAATAATTATCATCTCTCCCTCTGTCTGTTTCTATGCCAGGTTTGTCAAATCAGTGCCCAGAAAGAGGCGCGGGAGGACTTGATTCAGAGATTTACCTCCATAGAGGATCGTCTGAACAGCCTCAAGGTGGAAAATGACGAGGTATGGGATTCTTCACAAAGAGCAATATTTAACCACTGCTTTTTATATTTGAAGCTCATTTAGTAAATTTTTACGGGCCTTGGAAGTTTTAATTCCCCAAGCATTAAAGGCGTAAGAAGATATTTAACAAAATGTACCCAGTGAAGTGCCTCCAATACCATCTGAAACAGCCATCTTGCCCACAAAATCATTTTGTGTGAGTGGGATTTTCTTTTTCTGTGGGGTGGAAAGGGTTGAATTGAAGGTCTGAAGGAAGGAACCAGCAAATTGAGTAAAGTAAATTTGGTACTTAGTTTACAACTTAAATCTTTGTAATGCTTATTCTTGGCCAGTCTATAAAAGATCTGAATTGTATGTTTTTTCTCTGTTCCTAAGGAGCTGTTTCCATACGTATTAGTGGGAGAGTCACCTGTCCAACCAATCGTTATTTGTTTGCTCTCCTGTTCCCAACAGCACTGCTAGATAAGTAACTAGGTAGATTGGAGAGTTGCTGAAAGTAAAGAAGAGAAGAACACAATGACAAGCAACCTCAGTGTGATTTGTGTTAAGAATAATAAGGTGACCCTTGTCCTTGTTCCTTGACACTCATATTGAGCATACTTTTTTTTGTTCCCTTATCAACTATCCAGATCTGGAAAACGTTGGAGACAACAGAGAAGACCCTGGTGGACGTGATCCAGGTCGGGGACTATGACATCACAAAATACTTTAATATAGAGGAACCCACTCCACCCAAATCTCCCCATGAGCAGGCCAAAGTCCGTGCTGACAGGCTAGAGACAGAGTCTTACTATCTGGAGGTAAGTCCTTGGACTTATTATTGCTAACTATTGAAGAGGCCATTTTCACTTAAAATTTATTCGTACCACTGTAAAATCATGTTTCAGTCATTACGAAGCAGTGTGCAGACTACCTCTCAGTGACCATTTCATGTAGCGGATACCCAGGTTAAGTTTTTAAATACAAACAAATTGTTGTAAAACTGTTCTCCTGTAGCCAAATAATGATTCACCTGAATTTTTAAATTTCCACGTTCTTATTGTTTTAACCAAACTTATAAATAACATCCTTACCTCACCAGAAATTCAGAGAGTACACTTTGAGTTGCAACCGTCTGGCGCGCCTCCAGTCTAAGTTCTCAGCCATCCAGAAAGCGCTCGGTGACAACCAGAGTGTGGGACCAGCCAGCAGGTCTGTCGACGACCTCGGTTTTGGGTTGGTGTTTTGAAGGGTTTTTTGTTACCCTCCTTTTTATTTCTAGTTTGTTTATGCTTCTTTACTGAGAACCTGTCTGTTTTACTTGCTGCCTCTTCCTTGCTTTGCCTTAGAGTTCTCTGGTTTGTTTTCATATTGCTTTTATGCTGCTCTCTTCAGCAGCTTTTGCTTTTCCTTCAATTCTCTCATTTTAAAAAAAAAGGGCCTTTTGTCTTTGTTTGGACGATAGATTTTTTGCTGCATATTAATTTTTTTAACCTTCTATATTTTTATGAGGCAATAGGAATAAATCGGGCAGGAGTCAAAATTTTTACATATTGAGTTATTAACAATTTTCACAACTGTGCGCTTGAAGAGCTTTAAATTAATTGTAACTCTTGGTTAACTATTATCTCAGTTATATTATTTTGTAGACACTAAAAATGGTTAAATTTGCAAATTATTGTAGTTAAAGGGCTTAAATTCAAAATTAAGTCTGAGCAGCTTTTGCCTAATTTTCCTGGTTGCCTCATACTTTTTTATATTTGTTAGTCTGAAATGTTTACATGTAGTCCAAGCAAGTTTTTGTTTACTTAGCTATGGTACCATTTGTGGGCCTGCATCTTTGTTTTGATGCTCTGTACATTTCTAAAATATTTTTCCTTTTTTTTGTGTTTTTGTATCTTTTCCTTACTTTTTCACCTACATTGATGGTGTATATTAAGTTTTTCACTTCAGCATATAACATGAGCTGTGCAGCACTGTTTTTCCAATTTTTTCTGAACTGTTCTTCAACTTCTGATACTAATGGCGGCTTGATAATAACTTTGTATTGTAAAATTATCTTAAAACTTTCTTTGGCAATATATAACTGGCTAAATCTTTAATGCAATTAGTTATTTCCCCTTTTCCTGCTTTTTTATATATCTAGAGATGATTTCTGGTTGTATGTATGTACTAGTTGCTATCTATCATCAAAACAAGAATCACTATTGCCCATCTTTTGTCTAAGACATTTGTTAATTTATGTGAGATGCAATGCTCCGGTCACTCTTTAATATATCATTGTTTGGCAGCCCTGTCTTTAGGTTGCTATTGGCTCTATCTTTCTAATGCTTTTTCCAAGTCCATTTTGACCAACAGTAAATATCATGAAAAAATATATACATTATAAATAAACTTCACAATGTGAGCTTTCCATTACACCATACACCTTAATTTTTATTTGATACCACAGCTATTTTTCTATTTTTTTTTTGTAATATAAACAGATCTAGTTTGAAAGACTTTTTACTCCTATCCTCATATTTCCTGTAACAAACTTTTTTTATGTTTTGTTCAGTAAAAATTAATAGGAAGTCACAATTTTAATGGTTAAAGGCATGGTAGATTTTTTACGGTGCCTTTCCAGAACTTCCCTATACTTAAAATTGTTTAGAATGCTCCTGTTTTTATTTCTTTTTTTCCCTTAAAGATAAAAAATATTTTCAAAGATTTATAGTAGCGACTAGTTGTCTGCATCTTTTCAAACTCAGATAAAAATTAAGACCTGTTTACAAAATCTAGTTTGTTACTATGTTGTTGTTTTTTTTTTCTTTTTGAAAACAAATTATACTAGCTTGTTTTGCTTTTTACCTATTATTTACAATAAAGTTATTGCAATCAGATAAAGTTAATGGTCCTGAGAACCATGAAATATTTTAGGAGTTCAGATTTAGTTAAGTAGCATTTCATTAAAAAACCTTTTCACATTTTAATATAGCTCAAGACTTTGTATAATAAGTAATAAAATTGAGCTCCATTTTATGCAGTTAAACAAGCACTGGTGTCAAATGAAATGAACGAATTTGAATTAGATGAGTAATGATTAAAAAAAATAATTATATTACTTTCTTCGTTCTTCAGCTTGAAATGTAATTATCTGAAATATGTAAGCAACATATTTTTTTAACTGCTGATATTTTTAGTAACATTGTAAGCATTTGTGATTCCAATACCGAAAACCCAAGAAAGCATAGAACTCCTGCAACTTTTTTGGGAAGACAGAATGAATTTATCTTAGTTATTTTTGCTAACGATTTTTCAAAGTAAGTAAATTTGATTGTTTTTTTTTAGGAGATTGAAACTGAAAAATTGCTTTTAGCTCAGAATGAAACTGGACAACTTTTACTGTGTTTTTGGGCTCAGGGTTACATTTGTTTGAATGTTCAATTGGTGATATTTTATCTCAACCTAAATGTTTGAAATTACTTTTAAAAATCTAAATTGGGTGCACAATGCTTATGTATGCCTTGCATTTTCCACACACATGTAAATTCTTTTCTCTGCCTTTCTGTATAATCAGACCTCCTGCACCTCCACCAAAACCAAAGAAGAGGAGAATAGGCCATCATCCTTTGGTTGGGCAGCCGAAGCTGTTTGGAGGGAGCCTTGAGGAATATCTGGAGGTAAACATTGTGACATGACACTTTCATTGTGTGGAGATATTTGCCCTTCTTAGAGAAATGGTCGGATATTGGCAAAACCACTTTTTACAGAAGATGCAAAGAGGCTTTTTAGCTTCACCTTCTCTCAGGGGGACATAATGAAGATACTTTCTGAAATTTCTGATTTTTCAAAAATTTTCTATACACCTTGTGTGTGGGTACATAAATACATACAGCTTCAATTGGTGTAAAGTCTTTTTGTTAAAACTTTTAGATAAAATTTTCAGAGAAGGAGAACAACTAAAAGGCTTATATATATATATATATATATAAATATCATTAATTATATATACACCTCATTGTTGGAGCACCCCTTGTTTAATATGTCAGCCTTGCATTGGCAAAATTTGAACTCTTGCATAAACCCTAGGTTGCAAGAGTCTCCTGCATTATGTTTTTTTAAAAATGTTTTTAGAAGATATTGTGGCAATGAAATGGTTACACACAGGGACATATATTGTGTTATGCGCTTTTTTTTGTCGTTTATGTTTGGTCCATACGTAGACATTCTGACACATAAAGATGCATATTGGCAGTATAAGTTTTATGCACCTTTTTGTCAGTCTGTGCATATGTAATTTTTGAGCAAAAAATGAATTGCATATTTTTTCAAAGCGCATAACTGCTTTACTATATGCACCATAGATACCAGACCCAACTAGAAAATGCGCCTGGGTCTGAAGAACCATCATCTAACAAAAAGTGAATTTCTCCATAACACTGATATGCGACCTTTTATTAATGAGGACAAATATATGGGCTTGGCTCTGAAATATTCATTAGTATCTGGAGTGATAATATTTTCAAAAAATAACTTAAAGGGTATTCAGAGGTCAGTTTTTGAGTAGAATCATTCCTGTACTGCTCTTAATATTCCCATGATTACCAAACAGCGAACAGGCTTGATCAACGATGTTTTTGTATCTTTATTACAAACTCTCTGTAACTCAAATACCTGCTGATGTTTGACAATTTTCAAGTTTGCAAAACACCCCCCCCCCCCCCCCTGAGTTCATACAGCAAAGCTAGTTTAAACAAAACTTGTGATGCACGGCAATGTTTAAAGAAATTTATTTGAGTTTTTTGCCAACACAATGCTAATATTGGACAACAAAGTTTATGGTATCTTATCTTATCTTTGAAGTGACAGGGGTTAGTACAGAACAATATTTTAGCATGCTTACAATATTTTTCTCTGTCCAAAATCGTGTGTATTATTGAAATAATAATTGTACGAAAAAAAAAAACGTTTATTGGATTTTTTTTCCAGAATCAAAGAAGAGTTCATTGAAAAAATATCAAAATTTGGTTCTTCTTGGTAGAATATAGGGAACTTGTTAAAAGCAATGAAAAAAGATTCTGTTCTTCCAAATCATTAATACAGC
Organism: Elysia marginata; assembly: GCA_019649035.1. NCBI lineage: Eukaryota > Metazoa > Mollusca > Gastropoda > Plakobranchidae > Elysia > Elysia marginata. Next base: position 316,298 of record BMAT01006316.1, read on the forward strand.
GAAACTGGAAAGTAATCCTGAATACAGTGGACTCCCCTCAATATAGACCACCCCTCTTATGTGACTTAAATTTTGAAGACATCTGCTTATATAGGTATAGTAATTTTAACCCCTGAACTAAGACCCCCCTCTTATAAAACCTGTTTTCAACAACATTTTACTAGGTCTTTATGCAGGGGTTCTCCTGTAGTGGAGTCCTCAATCATACGGTGGAGTCAGGAGTTTTTGTACGTGCCACATTTACTCCCTTTACGTCACTGAGTCAAGAAGAATGTCAAAACTTTAAGTTTGTATTTGGTTAGATCGAAGTAAAAGCACATAGTTTTTCCCTGCCTTATCCTTCTCTGCTCAGGCTACGGGTCAAGAAATTCCACTCATCATCAAAAGCTGCATCAGAATCATCAATCTTTATGGTAAGCAGATTCTACAAACTTTTAGTTCCCACTAGCTTTTCAAAATGCCATGTTATGGTTTTCCTCAGTGTAAAGGGTTTTATTACACCGATGCTACATCATGAGCGTTTATTTTTCATTTGTAAACTGCAGTGTAGTTGTATATTTATAAATCCATTGTAAAACAAGAAACCTGTTTGCACACTTTCTTCAAAAGGAAAAAAATATTCTGTTCAAATAAAAAGATAGTCATTTAAATAAACAATAAGCGTACAAAGAAGGAAAAAATGACCATGAAGGAGGAAGTTTAGGAGATGATACGCTATTTGCTTCCTGGTAATGAAAATGTAGGCCTATCTAGACCTCACCATCTTCTTCTTTCATAAGCAAACACTATACCCCCTCCCCTAACCCATCTTCTCATCAGGTCTTCACCACCAGGGTGTGTTCCGAGTGTCTGGTGCCCAGGTGGAGATTAACCAGTTTAAGACAGTGTTTGAATCAGGTCAGCCCCAGACAGTCTCATAAGTTGCTACCACATGTTTCTTAATAACTACTTAAGAACTCCTCTACAGCAATTACATGATGCAATTTTCAAAGCATGCGTTATGAAGTATATCTTGTGGTATAACGTCTTTCAATTTCAAAAGCCACTTAACTTTATAATTATTCAGTCACCTTTACAAAAACTGTTGTAAAATCTGGGTAGATTTTTAAAGTTTTTAGGGTAATTAATAAGACATGTCTATGTCAATAGTGGTAGATAGTTATCATTATTTTTCATTTTCAATTCTGTCTAAAGTTATCTTCAGCTTTGTCCTCTGCTTTAACACAAATAACTCTCATCACAGGAAAGCAACCACAATCAATATTTTGATTGAAATTAGATTTCCCATCAGAGTGAAAATTGCAAATATGCTAGATTTGGGCCCAAAACTCTTCCATTTGTTGTAAGGCAAGAGAGCAAGGAAAGAAATTCTCAGTATGCAGTGTGCCAACTACAATGACCCTTATTGTTGTTCCCCGTCACTTGTTTTGAATATAGGAATTTTATGTTTACTCTCTGATCCTGTGTGTTTAGGAGAAGATGCACTGGCCGAGGTAGTGGACGCCAGTGATATCAACTCAGTGGCAGGCGTACTCAAGCTTTACTTCCGTGAACTGAGAGAACCTCTGTTCCCACTGCATCTCTTTGATGCCCTCGTGGAATGCACAAGTGAGTAGTGAGCTGTCATTGGCCTCAAGTGCTTTTAAAACTTTAATGTTTCATACTGTAGAGCTGCTAACCAATACTTCTATTAATATTATATTATTATTAATTATATTAACACACCCTTGTGTGTTAAAAGCATAATGTGTGTCTTTTTGCCAAGCAGGCCTTGAAGAGAGCGCACATTAAGGTCAAAGTGGAAGAATCCGCAACCAGTTTTGTGTTGAAATAAGATAAAAAAAAACCAACGTGCTGCGACAATGGTGTATTTTTCCTTTTTTTCGATTTTTCTTTACGAGACCATGATTGATTGAAGGGTATTTTTACAAGCCCAATTCCACTTCAA
>BMAT01006316.1:320337-334791 GCA_019649035.1 Elysia marginata
TGTGGAATGATTAAATAGCTTACTTTTATGTTGACTGAGACATTTTGGGTGACACTGTAATTTTTTGTTTATGGCTTGTAAACAGTGAAAGAGGTCTTTGCATTTGTTTTTGGTACCGGTACTAGCAGTTTGTTGTACAACAAGTAAAAGTGTGAATTTGTATATCAATCCTTGTAGAAAATTTAGTAGGAATAGAATCATTGCTTGAGTGGCCATTTAAATGTAGAAGCTTATTTTTAGGAGTAAGAGTAGCAGCTGTTGCAGCAGTAGCGTTACCAATAACAGCAGTTGCAATTTTAGTTGAAGTAAAAATATTGGTATTAGCAGATTGAGTAGTGGTAGTGTTAACAGCATTATAAAGTCCAGGAACATTACTGAATCCATCATAAAAATCCTTTAGTTTCAGTATCACTCGACCCTGCATTGATATGCTCTTTATATTCATGAGTTAATAATGTTGTTTTCAGTGATAAATATGTATGCACCAATGATGTGCTTTGTACATGAATTAATTCCAGTTTGTTGGTGTAATGGGTTGAGAAAGTATTATCTCACTTTGTCTCGTTTCCAACCAGGAGAGACAGTGTTATGGTTGACGATGATGATGATCCCAGCTCAATTCCCAGTGATGACGAAGGTATCTTGAAAATAATTTTTTCTCTATTTGTTTGGCAGATTTTTTTCCTTTTTTTCTCAATCTTTTTTTATTTCCTTTCAATAAAATGCCAATCACAAGCATTTAAAAAATTTTGAGCGTTTTAAAATGTTTGCGAAAAAGAAGCCAACTTGATTTTGTACAAAGTTTTTTAGTTTAGCTTTTTATTTGTCAAAATGTGGGTTGACCTGCTGCAATCCCTTTTTTTATGAATTCTTGAGTCAGCCGTGGCAGTCTTTTTTATTTTGTTTTTCAAAAACTGAAACAATACTTCTACTACATGTACTTTTCTAGAAATATTTTCAACTCAATGCTGCCAGTTTAAATAAACATAGTGGAATTTTTCAGTGTTTAGAAACTAGTTTATTTCTGGTTATAATGAAGAAAAAAAAAGGATCATTTTTTTGTAATTACTCCTTATTGTCTTAGCTACTTGGAATAATCTGACTTATCTGATTGACATGACAATCATGAAAAACTGTAGAGAGAGAAAGAAATAGAGAAAAGAATTCACTTTGTTGAGCCTCTTTTGATAGTGGTTGGCATAAAACTTCTGTCTGGAATCGAAGCTCCGACTCAAAATATTTTTTTTCCTGTTTTTTTTTTTACCACTTTGAATCTGTTCTTATGCACAAGATCCTTTCAGCTTTTTTTTTTTGTTAACATCTTTGCTATTTGTACTTGTAGCAATAGCATTCAACTCTGTCAGCTCTTTGATTTTTCAAATTTTGTCAACATTTCTAGTTTTTTAATCTCTTGGCAGCAGCTAGCATACTATTTATTTATGGCAAAAATTTAGGAACTAGTTTTGACAAAAGCAATACATAAATTCTATACATTTTAAGCCTTACAACATATGTCTCATTAAAAATAGCTTTCATCTGTATGACAAAACAACGAAAATTTGTACTTATGACTTCAATATCTCTAATACAGTTTCATTTATTGTAAGTAGTGTAAAATTAACAGCTCACTTGTGTATTGGAGTTTATTTCAGATTTTTACTTAGGTTTTATATTCTTAGTTTCTCTCTTTTTTTAAGGGGGCAAGGGGGAGGGGGCATATTTTTAGACTTATTCATTGAAATCAATAACCATTTGCAGGAATAAACATCTTTTCTTACTACGTATTAGAAAGCCTTCATGAGAAACACATTATTGTTGTATTTATCAGTTTGTCGTTTATGAATTATAAATCTACCAAAGGATAGTCCAATCACAATAAGTTGGTTTTACGGTTACTTTCACAGAATCCTATTTTGGTAAGACCAAGGTTGTGACACTGTGTGTGTTTATGTTGTTTTGCTCTATATGGCTGGAACACCCTACATTTTTTTTCACTTGTTTGCTTTATCTCTTTTATGTGATAAGTCTGGTTCTTGGACAATGTGTTCCCATGAATGGTTTTCCCCACACCCGTTGCCTTGTGTGCCTCGACTGCAGGTGTTGTGCTGGGATTTGTTAACTTTTTATTCTTAATTTTGCTCTATTTTGTTGTTATCTTTGGGGTTTTTTTTATACCTAGGATGTCAAGTTTTTATACCTTTCCTAACTGTCCAGAAGATTACAATTTTTTTTTTGTTTGGTAACTTCTTTAAAAAATTTCTTTCCTTAAGTCGTACTTGTACAGCATGGCAGTTGTAATTTAATATTCAACAAATCATTGTTTTTTGGTGTTTTTTTTTGCTTTAATTACCAAAAAAGAATACAAATAATTGCTGCTGGTGTAATTTGATTTCTCTCCAAGCTCTGTTAATGGAAAGAATTAAACCTAACTAATAAAGTTGCAAGTATGAAGTTGATTTATTAAACTAAAAGCTGTTGAAACAAATAAGATTTTTAATTTATAAGATTTACATGGAATGATGAAGGGCAGCAACTTAGAACTATGCCTCAAAAGTTGGCACAAAACTTACAATATTAGCCAGAAATCTGTTTAGTTTTTTTTTGTTATTTATTTATTGCATCGTGTTTATGTTGCTAACTTTTGATCATTATATCTGTCAAAACAGGTATTTGATTTGACCTATATATTGAGAGAGCATCACTTCTTTTATTTTGCAACGTGATTGATATGCTTTGAGTATATTACTTTGGTCTGTGCCTTGTCACTTCTTTTTGTCTCAGAATCACTTTCTCACCACCTTATATTGTTCTAAAATACTTCAAGTTTAACTTGAAGCAGTGAAGAGCTCTTGGTCTCGGTAATCAAGAGTGAAGTATGCTATAATTGAAATTACTGTCTTCCTCCATATTTATGTATTGGCTTTATTCTTTTTCACCTGTTTAATTTTCTTCTGATTATTTGTAAAATGATAAAGTTTTAAATTTTCCAAGCCCATTTTAAAAGTTTTCAGCAATTTTCAAGAGCTTTTTTTTTATACTTGAAATCAGTCGTTTGTCCTTGGCGGAAAATTTTCGTGAGTTCATCATTGGTGCAATACCAAAATTCTGGGGTGTTCAATATATAGTGATTTCAAAATCAGGTCCAAAATTTTATTGGGGCCAGTTTTTTGTTTGTTTTTTTTTGTTTTTTTTTTTTATTTTAAGCTTTGATAAACATTTCAGTGAATTTTTTTAAAGACTAAAAAAATTGATGGCAAATTCGAGTTAGTGTAGAAGTATCTTTTCACCTTTTAGTTTACTTTTAGTTTTGAAATGTTATAATATGTCAAATGTGTGAAACTAGATAAAAAAAATTATGGTCTTATCAACAAGCATGGTATTCACTTCAAGAAATTTAGTGAAAGTCTTCACTATGAAACTTTTTTTTAAGTTGTATTGACTTAGTGTCTTGCAACCAGTCAAAATGTATCTTAAGACGAAATTGGAATGTAGTCAGATATTGGTATCTCAGAAAAATGTATTTTCTGTACTTTCAAATAGGACACACAAAAAAATATTATCATGCTTTTGTATGAAGATATAGCCATTTGAAGTCGTCAGGGTTGGGGCTTTTGACATATCAAAAGAGCGAGAAAGTTAGACGACTGTAATACGTGTTGAGGCCTTAACAACCATACCAATCAAAATTAAACACATATAACATGACATTTATGAATAAAACATGAATTAGGTGTGAAAACTGTTCATTGGTTTTAGGCTTAGCTTCAATATCTAAAATAAAAAAAATATGATTTCTGAACGCACATGGCCATTTTCACTCCAACCATTCTTCGACTCACGGCTAAACTTAAATGTTTGAATCATAGCATTTGTTACAAGCATGGCTACATTACGTATGCAAGGGCAGTTTAAAGTGAGACTTTGATCTGTGTTCAATGGATTTATCTATCATGATTCTTTGTATGTTAGTCTACTCTGAAAAAAGTGGTATAGTCTTATTGTTACTTTTTTCCTGATGGTGTTTCTCATTATGTTGTTTTAATGACAAAGTATTTGTTGTTAGGAACAGGTGTATTTGTAAAAGAAATCATCAGGAAAAGAGAAAAGTTTTAAATAAAATCATCCAAATTACCCGCAATTTTTTTATATGATCAAAAGCAAAGGAGCCCATTAGATAACCAGTGTTGTATGAGTAGGATCCGCTAGTCAAAATAAGTTGTAGCAAGAAGGTAGAAAGTGACATCCAATGTGATTTTTAGAAAGAACAGACTGTTTTGTCTACATAATATCACTGCACCTTTTTCATAAGTGGGCATCTCTTTAAAAAAAATAGGTAGGGGAAATATGTACAAGTGAAATTGACTGAACTTTTTATTTTCAGCCTAAACTGACAGATCTTTTTATCCACCTTTTTTGTCCCCTCTTTCACCCCTTTCCCCACACAGCACAAACACCTTGCTTTTGTCATGCTTGATCTATCTTTTTCTTGCTTGACTCATGTTTTGAATCGATCTTGTTAATACATACTCCTAGGCAATGTGTTAACCTTTTGAACTTGCCACTAAGTGACCACACTTGCAGCAAAACTGACAACCCAAATATTTTTTCCAAGTTAAAAGTCTTTTTATAAGAGTAGAAGAAAGTAAAGATGAAAACAATGAAAACATTTTAAAACTGCAGCCATGAATGCAAAATTGAAATAGAAATTTTGTTGTGTGTTGTTGATTAAATGGTTATGCTTTCTTTCTTTCTGCATGTTATTTTTTTTCTTCCTGGCATTTTTAAGTTGAGTACGGGAGGAGCGTATTGACATCTTAGATGCTCTGCCGCACTTAAAAGCCTTCCCAAAAGCTTGGATATAACAAGGATGACAGAATTGCTGCATTTCAACACAAAAAAAGACATTTTTTAATGTACACAAATCAATCAAAGTTAGCAAAATCAATTTTCATAAGAAACGTCTTACAAAAATATCATTTATGGGTTATCGAAGAAAATGTTTAACAAACAATAAAATTTAGCATGGAAATAGATTAATATTGTATCCAAAAAATACTGAGAGAAAAATTTACTTCTGATATTTCCTTATGTTTTGAGATCAAATTCACAACAACACCTTAAAATTCTAGTTTTGAAAACAATTTCTTTAATAAATCCCCTGCCTTTAGCTTAACCATAGGCAGGTTCGTTTGGATTTTCTTTACTTTTAAAATTTCCAAACTTTATGATGCCAAACACTGAAGGTTGAAAACGTCCTACTTTTCTACTCAGATGTGATTGAGGCAACAGCCATCTTTGACTTTGAGGCTCGGTCGGCACGAGAGCTGTCATTCAAGCACGGAGACACGCTGGTGCTGTATCATCAGGCATCCGCCGATTGGTGGGAGGGTTGCTTCCAGGGAAAGGAGGGTCTTATCCCAGACAAATACATCAGTGTTAAGCAGAGGTCAGTGTCTTAGAACACTATGCTAGGATAGGACATAATAGGGTATACTTTATATGCATTGCTAAGACTGCAGTATAACCATGATCTAAATTACTATGGGAGCAGAAAAAACAACCTGTATTAGCACTTAAGACTATCTGAATTAGACAATCCTTAAATTTTCAGAATAGCTGATATACGTGCCTATTTGACCATCCTCTAACTTTAAATACAGTTTGATAAACCAGCCTACCTGATTTTTTATTTTTGCAAAACTTCTTTTGCAAAATCCTTTTGCATAACTTAAAGGCATTTAAAGTGTGGAAAGAGAGCTCAAAATTCCCTCAGTGAATCACTTTTGGAAATTACAAGATTCAAATTAGTGAGTTTGAAAGTAACATGAACAGAACTGCCTGAAGCTTTCATTATAGAAAAGATTGAGAAAGTGAAAAAAAAAAAAAAAAGAAAAACCCTCTTTCCAATATTTTAGCCTTCACACATAGTTCAATTTTTTTGACAACCATTTTCTCACCTCTCTCTGGGCCTGAAATAAAAACCCTAGAGGACTGACTTTATGGGACAGAACTCCTCACTGGCCCATTATTGAATGTACAGAATAATTGGTGTGGCAAAATCCAATTCCCTTTTCATTAAAGTTCTTTTAAATTTTAGTTTGGGAATAATCACAGTTCATTGAAACAATTTATGCTGTAAATGTTTTGTAATGCATTGTTAAAACAAGTTTTATTTTTTAGACGTCAAGAGAGAATAGGTTTTTTAGATTTAAGGCAAGAGGGTTTTTTTCTTCTTCTCCTGCCATATATTTTAACATGTGTCTTACAAACAATTGGTGGCCATGTGGTCATATTGTACGAGCTTAGTGGTCGCTATATTTCATTTACTAAATACCTATATAGGCAAATCAAATATCTCAGATCTCTAAGATATTCTAGAATCAGATGGAAACATTTTTAGAAACTATTTTAGTTGTTGTTTTTTTTATTTGGAAAAAAATTTCCTTTTTTTTTCTTTGAAGATTAAGGCGCTAAAGACAAGCAGTGTGATCCTTTCTAATTAAATTTTAATTTGATGTCTCTTCTTTGTATTAAGTATTAAAGAGGAAATTGTTTTAGTCTCTTATTCTTGTTTTTTGTCAAGCGCTTTGAAACTTAGTTTTATTGTTCATTATGTGAGTGTAATTATTATTATTATCATCATCATCATTATTATTATTATTATTAAAAGTAATCCTGCATTGTATGTATCGAATTTCTAACTAGTGTGTTTTTTACTTCTCCCTTTAGCGATGACTCGAAGAGTCAGCACAGCCACGAGGATGCAGACACCAGCAAGGGAGGAAACAGCAGTACTGGTGCTGCTAGTGGTGCAAACCTCATGACAACTAGCATGACCCTGCCTCACCGCACTGCTCGCCAGGCCAGTGACGACTCTGGTCTGGATGCATCGGAAAAGTCGCTGTCTCAGCCCAACGTGGCGGTACCCACGTCAGCCAGCAGCACATCTACTTCAGCTCACACTGCCTGCCCACCTGTTTCCACCGTGATCCGAGAGACAGCAATCCTTGGGGTTGATGCAGAGGAGACAGATATCGATGCAGCAGATCAGGTGCGACCGTCTGTCTCGGCAACCCAGGCAGACAGCAGCCAGGACAGGAGGAGTAATGGAGAGAGGCATGACACTGCACCACCCAGAAAACTAAGTGCAGGAACTTTGTCAGCATCGCGAGTAGTTGTTGCCCCTGGTAACTCGTTCTCCTCTTTGAGCAAAACCCATGTTGAGTCTGGTGGAGGATCAAACAGTTTGGTCTCTTCCTTTTCTTCACCACCATCTGCAGATGGCGCAAGGGGTGGCAAGACAGTTGCGGTGGTGAAACCTTCACCAAATGCTTCGCCCTCTGCCACATCGATGATGATGAAATCGGCAGTAATGACTTCATCTCTTATTGGAGCTGGACCAAAAAAAGATGTAACTCCATCGACGTCAGTGCAGCGGCCAGGAGACTTATCCGCAGGCTCAGAGGATATTGAGAAGGATAAGGGGAAAGACATCTACACACCAGTACTGAGAAGTACAACCTCTAGCCACAGGCGGGGAAGTGCTGGAGGGGAATCTCAAGGGCTAGTTTTGTCCACTGTTTCTTCTTCCAGTGGCATTAGCTCTGGTTCATCCGCCAATGTGGTTTCCCCTGATACATCATCAGATGACTATGGTGTGGATATTGACACAGCTCTAAAGGAAGTGATGGCTGGTCTTGAGTCACTAAAAATGCAGCAGAATTCTGACAAGCGCATGTCTCTGCCATTTGTCAAAGTGAGACAGGCACCGAGGCACACTCCAGATCTTGTTCTAGATTTGCCAGATGAAGGATGTGGGAAAGGCCGAGGCAACATTGGCAGTGGAAGATCTAGGGTTGGAGATGACGATGATGATAACCACCATCACCATCGCTATAGGCAGCTTCATCCAGTAGCACACCAGCTGAATCGTCAACGAGATGGATCATCGCCAGGGTCAGAGCCAGACAGCCCCACTATCAGTGCTGCAGAAACCTTTGCTCAATCCAACCAAGGCACGCTGAAGAAGGCAGACATCAGAACGGGAGCAGGAAGTTTTCATGGACACCCGTCTGCCCCAGTGCCACGACAAGATCCTGCCAGTAGGCTCAGCATCTCTTCTGAACCTGGAGATGTTTCTCAAAGTGCTCGCAACCTTGACATGCATCATCCAAAAGGTCAGGGTATGGGGTCAAGCCCACAGCCCGCCCCAATGTCCTCATTTTCCAGTTTCTCTATGAAGAGAGCGCAGAGTGCCATGGTGAACAAGGGTGGGCGGCCTGACGCTGCCACCTCCTCGTCCCCGTCTTCTCAGTCAAACCAAAGTCCTCACTCCTCCCCAGCTTCTGGTCCTGGACTGTACAGCTCCCCAGCGGCCCCTCCACTGTTTGCTCCGCCTGCTGGTGCCATCCACCACTCCACCCCTCCACCTCTCACCAGCACAACCAGTCCTAATCCACCCCCAGTTGCTCAAAAGCCAAAGGCACTGAAAAAGCCGCCTGTGATGAAGAAGCCAGCAGCTGCAGCACACGGTGTTCAGCCTCCTAACTAAGCTGGTCAAGAGCTTCACCATGTAGATAGATTTGAGGAGCACTGCCTCAACCAAACCAAAATCAGTATAAATACTATATATCTCCTTTGCTTTAATTATATTCTTACATAAACAAATTAACGTTTAGAATTCCAATCCAAATGTATGAATGTGTGAAAGGCATCAAAGGCTTATGTTTTTATATTCTTATGAACAAAGTGTTCTGAGAATTTTAATTTCTGATGTTGATTAAAGTGATAGTGTGAAGGATAAGAAACATGATCCTCAAATCCTCAATTTGGAAGTAATGACAATATTTAGTTTTGAAAGTTCTGTGGCGAAATTCTTACTGAACAATATACTCAGCAGTATATTTTTTCCATCCAATTCCTCAGCATTTTACTGATCTGAGTTTCACGACTAGGTGAAGACCTAGTTACGGCACTAGTGACTTGGGTAATTCATTCATGGTTTTTTCAATTAGGCCTATACTTAGGTTTGCATGGCCCTCCTTATTTTCTTTGCAATTTACAGTGACTGAGTGTCTCACTGAACGCCAAGGTGTTTTGTTGAAAGTTGAACTTAGACGCCACTGGAATCTGAAAATTTCAGATTAGTTAAATCTTTCCCCTTCAATCAGTTCGAAGAGGAATGATTCTTTCTCAGCATTATCTTATTTTCATAATAGTTGAATAAATTAGAGGGATTTAGAAACACTGCCTGCATATCCCCAGGCTTCAAACTTTTTTATCAAACTTTTTTTTAAGGTAGACCTCCATTGGCTTCACATGTCAAGCAAAAAATGTGGTCAGTTTGAAACCATGCCAAGTCAGCATTAGTTTAAATGGCAGGTTTACCTACTACCTGTTCCAGTTTTACAGATTTTAAATTTGGTTTTTATTGTTTGATTTCGCTTCATATGTTTAAACTTAAAGTAAAGAAAAGTTAACGAGACACACCCACTGACAGTCTTTTAGGCATAGATCTACAGAGACTTAATCTGGAAAGCTTACTTATCCCAGCAAATATTACAATAAGCTCTTATTCAACTTACTAGTACATGGTTTTTAGAAATAGGGTTTAAATTTCTTCTCTCAATAAACAAAACTAAAGCAGTGCCAAGTATGATTATTATTAATTAATATTAGGTTCAAAGACGAAAAAGGTTTTTGCCAGTGGGCCTGTATTGTTCAGTTTACTTTTTTCTCTAAATTACAGTAGTATTGTTGCTCAAGCATGTTCAAATAGATGAGTGCTTTTACCTAGAGCTTGTTCATATACCTACAATACATTGAAGTTGGATTATTCTCTGCCTGTCTCCACCCACACCTCAATTTCTATGTTTATAACATATGGTTTCATGTTCATCTTAGCATTGTGAATAGCATACAGCATAAATTTAAAGAAAAAAATCAGTGCTTCCAACATACAATAAGCAGAATTTAAGCATTAATTTAGCCATTTGTAGTAAATAACTCATGTAAACAAAATCGTTTTATGATTCAATCATGTTTTGAATTGTTTTTTACCTTTGCATTTCATGACAGATTGAATTAGATAGGGGTTTGGTGGAGCTGTTTATAATACATGTTTTCAATTATTGTGCTTATAGTGAAATGTTTGGTGCTGCTGTGACTAGTGTTTGTATTATTGTTCAGTCTGAGCACTGTTGTTTTGTCATACAACAATGGGCTGATTATTTGCACTCAAGCAGTCTTTACTTTTTTTTTTCTAAACTATTAATTTCTTTTTACCTTTTTTTATTTAAATTTACATCTCATTTCAGCAAAGTTTTTCAGCAGGTTTAAATTTTCTATTAGATAAGTGTACAAAAGATGTATGATGAAACTAGGGAATAAAACAGCTGCCATATGTTTGTAAAGGGAAACATTATTGAAAAAGACCTCTAGCGTTGACCACTGTAGTGTTAATTATGTCTTTGTTCATCATTATCTTATCCACTGCTAGAGCTCATAGCCTTATATTGAACAGAGTATAACAAAAAAAGGCAAATTAGGGGAGTTTTGCTATCAGAAATTAAATAGCTCGTTATTTTACCTTGAGATTTAGAAACGGCAATAAATTTTATGTTAAGTTTTTCTTTACTCTTTTTTATAACATGCTGTATTCTGTTCATTTCCTGTCAGTATTCTCACCTTTCTTTGCTGGTTCATGTCTTAATAAAAGGGCAGACTTTATAAAATGTATGAAAATATTTTATGCCTTTACAAGTTTTGTCTTTGTTTCCAATGTTTTTCATGTTTTTTTTTTCAATTGATATATTAAGACTTGTTTCTCTTTACACATTTCATGTCTGTTTGTGTGCGAATTGTTTTTCATTTTAGAAAAAAAAATATATGTAAAATTTCTCTTGCAACTGTAAAACTTGATGTACAAGTAATTTAAATTTTGACAGATTTGGTTCACTTTCTGTCACCAGTTTTGAGTTCCAAGGCTACTGGACAATATTGTTTTGTTTTCTCCTAGAGATGGTCGTTCCCTGTAGGCCAGTTTATATATTGTCAGATATGTCTTGCAACCATTGCAAAAGACTTGAGTTTGATGTTGCAAATTTCATATCACAAAGTGTTGATGTTTTGAACAACACATATTACCTGAGCTTCCAAACGTTAAAAATTTCATGAAACTCAAAACTTATCTGGAAAAGCTATTAGAAGTTCTTGTTATTGGAAACATTAAGCTCTTGTTATTGGAAATATAGAAAAAAGAAGAGGAATTAACCTATTTCCAACATCCAATGATTCTTACTGGTTGTAAGATCTATAATCTGGTACAAGGTAGTTTGTGAGATATTATCATTACCCTACTCTAAATCTGAGCAAAATTTTGTCATAAATTTATTCTTTATCATCAGGAGTATAGGTGATAAATTTAGATAAACAATACCAATTACCATACATCCTCATGGTGCTTGGCGGTTGCAAGAGACTGGTAAACAACAGTCCGTGCAATGCAATTATTGCTCACAGATGTCACTAGTGGTGCAAACTGATTTTGCCCTGTTTTTCCATGACTAGATCAATCAATGGATTTTCATATTTTTGTTAGTTCCTAAATCTTCTGACATATTTCTTTGAAATACGTCTATTTAACTGGAATATTTTCTAGTGTAAGGACTTGGCTTGGAATACAACAAACATCAATGCACAACTTATTTATGTATTCTTTTTTTTTCAGTAAACTTGGTAAGGTGCTCTAAATTCTCAAGGTGCTCTTAGTTTCCCATGCCAGAAAATTTGTTGTGACCTCAACATTTTTTTGTATTGCTCACCAAACTATATAATTATGTAATATGTAAAGCTTATGACAATTCATGAATTCATGTGCTGTGAAGATGTGTTCAATCTTAAAGGCTTGTACAGGATAAATATTGTACAGTTTATTTGGTTGTTTTTTTTTACTGTTGATTTCTGTGTCTTATGTCTCTCACCGTAATATATGTACTTGAGTGCGCTTTATGTCATAATTTTCAACTACTGCTAGTTATTTAGCTTAGTTGATAAAAAGTTTCTATGTTCATGTTTGTAAAAAAAAAAAATACTAAGTTACTGTATTGGAATAATTTTTGTTCTGTTGAGCCTACAAAGATCTTTTGTAGAAGAAAGGAACTTGACACCAGTTGTCTTTTAACTTTCTTTGAATTGCCACAAAGATTGAGAAGTTTTAGCTCATAATCATTCATACTCTTTGCTTTAATTTCAAATACATTTTGCCTACATTGGCATCCTAAAAGTAAAACATTGATTATTTTGTTTTATCTGTCCTACCTTGGAAGCTCTGCTTTGTTAAATCAAAGGTTTACGGTCTTTGTTTAAGAATTCAAGAAGCCATTCAAGCAAAGGAACAGTTTTTACTGCTCAGCATGAGGAAGTAGGCCCTATTTACAATGTACATGTATGTAGTTATTTTGTTTTTCTCCAAGCTATTCTATAAATAATTAATGAACTATAATGATATAAATTAAATAAAAATGACTATTGATCAATCTTTTGTTTTTGCTTCTCTTTCCTCCTGTTGAATTCTGGTACTGGTACCTTCAGTTTCAATCCAGTACCCTTACTCCACAGCAACATAATTTTACCTAAGATTATCAAAACTTTTACAAAAGACAAATATGCTTTAAATCTTTAAAAACATGGCCTATTTCCACTTTTGGACACAAGAGAAAAAAATCTAGATCTACACTAGAACTCCCATGGGGCAGTTTAGTTTTAATTTCGCAACAGAAAACAAAGGGAAAGGAAGTAAATAATGTAAACATTATGATAAATCATGTATTGGATTCGTTGCTGTCGCATAAAACCAAGTATAGCCGAGCAACGCACTATGTTGCTACTATCATACTCATACGAAGTATCGCATAGTCCGAAAAAGACCCAACCGTATAGAGTTAAAAAATTTTCCAGGTTCAAACCATGATCATTGTTTTCACAGGGCTGTAATTTCTAATAACCTCATGATTTAGTGGGACCCATTCTACTACATCAGAGGTGTAAAGAATTAAAAGCACTGCAATTTCTCCTGTTTCATAATATATTTTGACAGCAATGGGCTACTATTTCTGCAAGAAAGTCATGACAATTTTTTAGGTGTGTAAAATGGTATAGCTTTCAAGCTCTCTTTGAGTAAACGAATACTTGTAATATGTATTTCAATAAGTTTGCATTAGTTCTCAGTCTCTATTTTCATACTTAAAGATATTGCAATGGGTATATAAACTTTGATTGCTTTACAAATACCTATCTTGATAGATCAGGTTCCTCAACTGTCACAAACACCTATAGATTTTCTATAGGATATCAACTGGGGTTGCCTATTTTCAAACAAAATACAAATCTCCAATTTCATTTTGGTGGTGAGAATACCCTATAGCGCCACTCTGGGTGGGCGAAGCTATGGCACTGACTAGGTACAAATTGTCAGAAATACTCTCAAAAACACATAAGAAAGTTTGTCTTCATGTAGTGATTTGAAGCTAACTTTGTGGTTCTGTGATCATCACAGTCAACACACTAAAGCCTCTCAGATGGCCAAATCCTTTATGCCACCAAACCAAGGCCTATCTAAGGGCCTATATCAATTATAGTCTCATGATACTGACACCAGTGACAGTGATATCCCTTTTGGTCTAACAAGGCAACACAGCCTTTAGTCCTTGTCTGTCTCCTAGCTTGCAGGTTGTCCTTTCATGCTTGGCAGTCACTGAGTCAATCCTTTGTTAATCCCACTACTTGTATAACTAGTGAACTATTGCACTGTAAGCTGCCCCTGAGCTGAGGGGTATAAACAAAAACAATGAATTCTCTACAATACACCCGGCTGTAATTGGGTGTTGCAGGGGTAAGACTAGAAAAGCATGCATATTTATGATAGAAACTAACATTCTTAGGTATGGACAATCGATTACATGTAGTCACAAATATATCCTGAAGAAAGGGTGGGTTCACCATACAGTGTTGCCTTCCAACCTATTTCATAACTTTGCTCCGAGCTCTACCTTAGTTGTTTAACACACTGACGACTGAATTTATCTATTATTGTCAAAATCATGGATGCCTTAGTTTTTATCTTAAAAAGGCGGCTGTATTATTAAGGCAGCTGAAACAACAAACTTTGCATCGTTTATTTTATAAATGATAAAAATTTTTCAAACACTAATTTTAATTATGTGTATAGCATAGAAACAACGGTACTGGTAGCATCAAAAATGGTAACTTTGAGTTTTATTATTCAGAATCACTTGATGAAATATTTCCATAAAACACAACAAAATGCAAACAAAAATATATTCTGTGACTTGCTGTATCTAAAAATGTAACTGATAAAAATCACATGAGGTAATTCAACATACATGTACTATGTAGTAAAAATGCATGAAGTAAGAACAAATTTAATGTATCGAA
>BMAT01006316.1:451965-466798 GCA_019649035.1 Elysia marginata
AAAAAAACAATAACAAAAAAAAAAACCCAAACAAACCAACACAAAACAAGCAAAAAAACCACACACACACAAAAAGAAACACAAACATAAAATATAGAAAAATTTTAACTGTTTCATACAGGCATTTTATTTTTATACATATTTGTTAGGAGAAAAGTCAGACTGAAACATCTGGAAGGGTGTCAGACATAAATTTATTTAAAGTCCAAAGCAAAAACAAACCAATACAAAAGAAGCAATAAAAGCAAACAAAAACACACTCAAAACATAAAATTTAGACAAATATTTACTGCTTAATGTAAGCAATTGATTTAATACTTAGTATTTAGAAGGTGTGTCAGACTTTATTGTCTGAAGAGGTGTAAGACTTTATAATCAGGTCGTATGTAAGACTTTATTGTGAAGAGGTATGTCAGACTTTATTGTCTGGAGAGGTGTAAGACTTTATAATCAGGTCGTCTGTCAGACTTTATTGTCTGAAGAGGTGTAAGACTTGATTGTCTTAAGACGGGTGTTCAAACTTCACTGTCTGTAAGGGTGTCCAACATCAGTATATGGAGGATGTCAGCCTTTTTGCTGAAGGGATGTCAGACTTTATTGTCTGGAGAAAAATCAGACTTTATTGTCTGGAGGAGTATCATAGTTTATTGTCTAGAGCGCCGTCAGACTTTATTGTTTTCGAATAGTATTCAACTTTATTGTCTGTGGGTGTGTCAGAATTCAATGATTTAACCTTTGCTGGTACAGACAAAACCATCGAAGGACACACGGCCACTTTTGAGGATGTTCACCTTGTTTAGGGAGTGAAAATAAGATTTAGAGGCACATACTTTCTTTTGCTAATCAGTCACAGCTGATGCACTCCGCAGCCGACCTGAAGCCCAATACAAAAACAAACTAGGGCAAAAGAAGCAATGAAAGACCAAAGAAAAAAATTAACAAAAACATAAAAGTAAACACAATTCTACTGATTAATTTGAACAGTCGGTTTAATTTTCAATTCAATACAAAGCGAGAATAAAATAAGCAAAAAATCCCCACAAAATTAACTGAAACATGGATGCTTGTTTCTTGACATCACTCACTAATTTTGACCCAAACGGATATATCTTAGTAACTCAATCTAGGTCATTCACATTCGAATAGGATCTGAAACAATCACGTTTTATTTCATTTGAATTATACTTTAAAGATAAAAAGACTATAATCCTACATATGAAACACATAAAGCAAATAATTATACTACAGATGTTCTACCTGAAATGCCTTCAAAACATTAATAGAAAGATAACATTCAAAAGGTTGACTTAGATCTGCTATTTAACTTTTTCAAGAAGTAATTCAAGAGCGGCGAGTAAAAAAAAGGACTGCTGTATTTTCTGCTGTCTCAGCCACTGGGTCTCGTTGTGTGGCTTCAACTAAGGGTATAATGTGTACGTTTATACATCCAGAACAATATACGTCTGCCCATGGTTCTTATACTTCCTCTTCATACCTCCTCTCTCCAGCTTTTCTCTCTCCCTAATTCTTAGCTCATTCATCGGTTTTCTCATAACCCCTTTCTCTCTCGTACCTCTGTGATCTCATCTCGCATTCTACACCCTCCTCACTCCATCTTCTCTTTTTCTCCGCAACTGAAAATCTAGTCTTCCTTTTCTCATCACCAACTCATTCGCCGTGCCTATTCCTCCTGTGAAATCCTTCCACGGGCTCTCCGCTTTTGTCCTCTCTGTCGCTTATTGCCTTTTCATTAGTCGTTTTCTTGAGAGCTCGTTCATTATCTTTCTTTGTTTTCTGTTTGTAGCTGTTGTCTTGTCTTTGTCTTCTTCTTTTTGTTTTGGTCTCCTTTCATTTCTTCCGCTGTACCAACCTTACCTTAACTTTCCCATCTGTTTGTACTTGTTGTATTTAATTCTAATCTCATTCTTTTTTCTCGACTTCTGTCTTCCTCTTCGTCTGTTTCACAGTACAGCTCCTGCCATGCGATCCTTTATTCTTGTCTTGACCTGAGTTCTGTTTCATTTTCTCTTAATGTCAGTGTGTTGGTGTATATGCCAGTACATGTATAAGTGTTTATTGTGTGTCTTACTATTATTGTTTTGGATTGATAGCGTTAAAAAGGCAAGCACGCGTTAGGACTTCGTTTTGTGATGAGTGTATTCTTTCGTATTTGAGTGGTCTCTGCACTTATTCTACAGAGCGGGTGTCGAGAACTGGCGCGTTAGTAACTAGACCTTGCAACGGATGTAATGTGGTGGCACGAGCAATCCCATTTATTAGGATGGTTGGACCTTTTTCGCAGCAGTTCTAGGGGGGAAGATATATGATTAATTAATGAGTTTTTCATTGGTAGTTTCATTTGCCACGTGTATGAGTCATTGATGCGAACGCATGCACAGTTTAGTATTGTTTCATTATTTTGCAGATAAGGGGACTAAAGTTTTGAATATTTAAAAAAAAGTAAGTCATAGATTAGTAAATAATATACTCAAAAGAAAACTTGACCAGTGGATTAAAATTATAAGTAAGTAAATAGGTATGAAATTAGGTAAAAAGGTATTTATGTAGGTTGGTAGATTATGAAAAAGGTATGTAGATAGGAAGATGCATTGATGTTTAAGATTGACATATAAACTGGTATGATGCTAACATAATCATTGCAGAATATGAGAGAGAGAGCGAGAGAGAGCGAGTGAGAGAGAGAGAGAGAGAGAGAGAGAGAGAGAGAGGGAGAGAAGAAAAAGAGACGAACAAAGTAGAGCCATGAAGTAATGGAGATGGTGATAAGATAGGGAATGGACGATGAAGAGATGCAGGAGAGCAGGGAACAGAAAAATAGTTGAGAGAGGAGTACCGGAGAGGGGGCAAAAATACAGCAAAGGCTAACAAAAAAACAACAAAGTGGATACATACAAGACAGGGTGTCCGTTATCAACCAGTACATTTGAAGAGTAAGAAAAACGACTCTACTCCTCGTAAATGTTTAATCCAGCCGAAAAAAAATTATAACAAAAACAAACCACTCATGCTGGATTGGACCCGTGCAATGGTCCATTTGTTATTAACAAATTATGATTGATGCAAACTTTCGTTATATTTAATTTGTCGACGAAAATAAAATCCTCTTTCTCCAACCTTAAACTTTTTTTTTACATTTCACATGTATTCAGAGTCGGATTGAATCTGCTCTAATAGCTTCCGTTCCGTTCCGTTAAGTCAATATAAGCAAAGCTATTCAGGTATAGAAATTCTAGTTGGGGTGTACCCGACCTGATCGAGTTATAGACTGGACTGTGCCATAAGTTTCATTTCATGTCCTTATATAACTGCATATTGATTGTATCAGTCCACTTTTGAAAACACCAATTTGTATCTTATTGTATTTGTCAACTTCGCTCCACATCATCACTCTGTCAACAAATGCCTGAATACCTCCGCCTAACAAATCATCTTCTTTTAACTTTTTCTTTCCCTATAACTGTTTCCGCCTCCTCCTATATTATCTATACATAATCATTATATTTGGGTTGGGGGCCTTTTTTGGGAAGTTTAGGACTCATAAGGCTCTTAAACTATTCAACTCTCAGACTTCAAATTTTTCATAAGTAATCAGGCAGATGTTGAAATCACAAACCGTTAACTAGAAATGCAAACTCCCTGTAGTTTTATGTTTAAAACTTTATTGTATTCTTATTTGCATACCCTTTATTGGCCCAAAATGCCATAGTCAAACTTTTTAAAGCCATCAATGCAATTTTACTTGCACGTCAAAATGCGTTTATGAAATGACGCGTTGCGGTGATGCTGATGAATTTTTTTATGCGCTGAAAGAATATAGTGCGAAACGCAAAGTTGAACAATGGTAGATTTTATTTATAATTTTTACGTCATGCTTTGCGCGTCATCGCTAATGTAAAATGTAAAGCTAATGCTGTTGGAAACACAAAAGACTTTATGAATGAAAATGTTTAACAATGTTTGTGTTCTAGATTTCGAATGAGGCTATATATAGGCTTGCTGATAATGATGACCTAGAGTTTTTTTCCTTTTAAATGAATGCGCGTGAATTGTTGTTAAGTTTCCAGCCGTGATTCTTTTTTATCTATGTGTAAGGCAAATAAGTCGAAAAGCTTAACTCATTGAAGACGCCCAGAGCATGTAACATCCGGTAGATTAAAGAGCTGAAGAGAAACACTTATGACAAACAAAGGACTCTGATAATCGCAAGTGTTTTTATTTTTACATGTACTATGATGTAGTCTACATCCTGTGCTACAAACATCTTCTTGAAACTCTCTTCAGCTTGTGTCCGGTGCAACTCACGATCTTAAAAAAGCTACCGGACGTATATGTCCGGGGCGTCTCCAATGAGTTAATGAACACAATGAATAAAGTCTAGAATTTTTTACAAACACATTGTTTTGTTAGCTTGCCGATTGGCTCATATCACTCATATAATGGCATTTAAAAGCTTTGTCTAAAGGTCGGCATGTAGCTAGATCTAGGTGAAGAAGAGAAAGAAATCTACAGAGGAATTTTTTCCCTTGTGCTTTCTATTCTTTTTGTAACCTGTTTTGATTAGATGAATAGATACTTATTTTGTTAGTGCTGTACAATGTGATACATATACAAAGAAATATTATCTACGACTTGTAAAAAATGTGTAGTTAGACCTCTTTGACTAATATTTTATGTTTTAATAGGTTGGCATGCTGTCATAGTGTAAGTAAAGTTAACACAACATTGCTAAACCTTCTGTTCCAGAGAGTCGCAAAGGAGCATTTCCCCATCCCCAGTCCATGTGGGACTGTCCAGTGTCACCACGGGGCCGAGAATTTCTAAGCTCAGTCTCGTGCTATGGTGACTTTGTAAGTTATTAAATGGCTATTCTATTCTGGAGTTCAATAAGATACAAAGAGAAGAGAAATAGCGAGAGGAGACGATCACAGTGAGATAAAGAGGAAGAGAGAGAGAGAGAGAGAGAGAGAGAGAGAGAGACAGACAGACAGACAGACAGACAGACAGAGAGACAGAGACACAGAGAGAGAGAGAGAGGAGGGGACAAGGGTGGAGGCTCAAGGTAGACTTGATAGTGAAATGGTTTTGTTTTTCATACCTTAGGAATGTGTAATATTTCTGCTGCTGTAAGACAAGAATTATTTTACTGAGGGTATAGAGGTTTAGGTCGGATAGGGATATAGGCAGTACCTCCTTTTGCACAGTTTCATTTTGCGTTTATTGTCGCTGAAAGGAAAATAACCAAATAAAGAACAGTTGGGCTGAGACCTAGGATCCTATCTTGCTATCGGACCTATGATATAACTCAAAGTGAGAAAGGCAAGGATCCACTGTGGTCAATCACGACACCAACTTTGACATCTCCAGCACCAGGATTACTTGGTCAGCGCCTGATATAGATCTAGTCTAGATGTATTGATCGTTGTTTGCTCTTTCAAAGCTAAATCTAGATCTATGCACTTTACTAGTCTAGATTGCGTAGCCCAGGCCTACCTAATTTTTACAGTTCATTTTATTATCTAGGATAATCTAGATCTAGAAGTTACTTCCATTGTTGTATAATGTATATTTATCCTTTCCTATTCGAAAACCACTTTTTTCGGTTTAGTGTCACAACATGGAAGCTGAGGTTTGTTTTGAAAGTTTTAGTATCGGCGGATTTCAGATCTGGGAATCGCTTACAACAAAGTAAACTAATCACATTTTCAATGTTTGCTTGTACAAAAAAAATTAAATAAAAACAAAAACAAAACAAAAAAACTCGACCAATAATGAACTTCGAACTTAAAAATCAAAGGGCTTACTGTTATACAGCAAAGTTTTACGGACATTCTAATGAAAATCGCACCAAAATCGATGCACTCTGTGAAAAGCCTTTTATCGCACTAAAAATGCAGTCCGAAAATAGAAATAAGACAAATGTCATATGACTCCTAAGAGCCCTGAACTGTTGATTTTTTAATACAAAGGATACTTTTATTCAATGATCTTTAAACGAATGGAACACCTCTCTCCAGAAACTGCGATTGTCTAACAAAGCGAAGACTGTTAAAGCTATCAAAGAGTCACACATAACATAGATGGATGAGAAGATATAATTCCAAAAATATCTAGTTCCGAATTCAAGTGCAAAAACTTTTAGAAAGAATTTTACTAAATATTGATTTCCATAGCGGTCTGCGAAAAAAAAGAGCGCTTATGAAAATCTTAAAATAAAGATAGGTTTAAAAGTGGTCGAGTAAATCCGGGTGATATACTCGCTATTTTTGACGGAGCAAATCCGCGGTAAAGCGGCAAGAGTGTTATTTGAAATGAGTGGATTATAGTACTTAATCCGTGGTGTAGTGCTGAGTCTAGCCTGTCATAATATAGGATACGAAACAGGAGTACCACCTTTCCCTTCTACAACTACTGCAGGCAGGACTGGTGTCAGTGACCTCTAGATAGAAACATTTTGGTTTTGAGAATTATTATGACCTAACCAACTCTGACATCAGTAAGTATTATTCGCAAAAGCAAAGAGACAAGCAGACATCCCTGCGATCATAAAATTCACCGTACCATGAGGTGAAAGTGGCAGAAATGCAAAAAAAAAATTGTCAATGATAATTTGCTCTACACCAGTACATAGCTACTCGTGCAGCTCAATAGGTCTGACTCAATGACAGACAACTAGCACACCCAGACATCATACGTTTCTAGATGGATTGACACTCCTGGGTAAGTACTTAAAGAGACGATTAGGGAACACGTCTATGACATTTTCACGCTCAACAACTTGTATACAGACGCTTTATCAAGAGAACAAGCTTGAAGTCCTAACCGTTCCATATCTACTCACGTGTATTTCTAATAATTATCATAATAGTCCACTTATTGTATATGAGGTAGCGAGCAAAATCGGCGACCTGAAACCATTATTGTTTAATGAACTACTAAAAAGCATGTTTTTTAAATGTTCACAATTCGCAGGGTGACATAAAAAACTGTCATACAGGATGTGGTTGTGTAATAAAAGTGCAATAGCATACAAAAAGAAGATGGTGCATATTTTCTTCAATAATTTAGTCTTCTCTATTTCCGACATATATCGAATCTAGGCTATGAGCAATGACTACAAGCCTTAGACCTCCTAAGCTTAAAATGTTTACAGTGGACTTCGTGGAGATTTGATAGAAGCATGTAAACTAGAAAACGGTTTCTATAACGTTAACGTTGAAGACTATCTTACATTCAACAAAGAAATTAGAACAAAAGGCCATTGCTACAAGCTCACAAAACAAAACTATCACATAGATATAAGGAAAAAATACTTTAATCTGAGGATAGTTGAGACTTGGAATTACCATCCCGAAATCACTGTCACTCCCCCAGGTCATTCAAAAACCAAATCGACAAACAGCTGAACAGATACAATTCTGCATGGGTTTTCCCCTCAAATCAGTTCTTTGATTTCCAGAAGTAAGCGGGGATCGGAATCAAGAACATTGACGGGCATCCGACTCATTAATTTTCATTTATTTCTGTATTGAAAGCCAGATTGGAGATGTGGGTAATTCTTTATTTTCTCTCAGTCAACAAATATGTAATTTCTCATAAACTAAACGATACTAGAAGATAATTTGGCAATTTGTTTTATTTGTAATTTCTTCAGGGCTTATTCTTTATTGAGTCTGCACTGAGAGTGGGACTACTTGATCACTTGGACATTGAGATTGGCCTAGACACATTCGTAAAGGGAGTGAAAGCCAGTGAGGGCTTGCCTGTTATAGGCCTAAGTATTTTCTCTACATCATCTATAGTGTAGTATGACCTGTCGTAAAACGCTACAATAGGACTTGGATGCCAAAGCTATTTTTGTTTTGTTTTTGGTTTATTGGGGTCCGATCCGTCCAAAAATATTTGGGGCCAAAATTTCCGACCTTTCGGAACCACCTCCAGGGGTCCCTTTTGGTATTGAGGTGTTACTTCTGGGGCTGCCCAACTCCGCAAAGAAAGGAATGACTTTAAAGATGTATATTAGTGTCAAGGTCTTTAAATGAAATAAAAATTCATATTTACAAAAAGTACTGAACTGTAGTGAGTGAGATTTTCTTGTTTTCGAACTTAACCCAGACACTGTATCTAAGTTGCGTCGGGCTGTTAGTTGGTTGGTTGTTTGAATTTTAACGTCTCTTTTCAACTACAATGTTATACTAGAGACGGTGCCGGGGACAATTGAAAGCGTGTCATCACACTGTGATGTAAGGAGCGCTTGCATGCACTACACCCAGTCACATTATCCTGACACCGAGCCGACCAGACTTAGCTCTAAATCCCGAATGTCAGACACTAGGCGGATCAGCTGCTAATGCCAATTTTAAAGTCCTTGGTTTGACTCGGCCGGGGATCAAACTACGCATCTCCCGATCTCTGCATCTGAGCGAGTGTCTTACCGCTAATCCACAGATTCGGTCATCAGGTTGTTAGAGGGAGACAGACATGATTGCATCAAAGAGCTTTACGCTATCACTTTTAAAAGTGATAAAAAGGATGTGGGGTAATATCTTTTTAATATTGGAAGCTAACTTGGAGCTGACTTACTTCTTCGGCGTTGGTAGTTGGACTAGATTTACTGGACACCTAGCCTAAAGAGAGGGAAAACCAAATTGGGCTTTTAAAAAAAATAAATGTAAGTATTTTGCTTGTATCATTAAGCCACAGGCTAACATTGTTTTCTATATTGTATTGAACTAAAACGACTGTCTCTCTGTTTATAAGTGTAAATACTATTGTTTTATTAAATTACTTTTATCGTTGATTTCTTTACTTCATCGTTCGCCTTTTGTTATTTGTGTTTGAATGTCGCAATCTTTGACAATGTAAATGTTCATCTTGGCGTTTTTTTCATAATGTTGAATCTAGTTTTAATATTTTCAAAACCTTTGAAATTTGTTTCATTCCACTTCCGGTGAAAATATTTAAAATATTTTTGGTGTCGCGAAAAAGGAAGCTCAAAATTATTGTCCACTCGTAAAAAAACACAGTACCCCCGATGCCACAATTGAGTTTTTTGTTGCTCAAGTATGATTGGGGTCCAATCTGTCTAAAATGTCGAGGTCCAATCTGTCCGAAAATGTCGGGGTCCAAGTTTTCCGACCTTCAGGCACGACCTCCAAGGGCCCCCTTTGACACTGGGGCAAGGTGTGGCCTCGTGGACTGAACTCATACCCTACCCTGCAAAGAATGGAAGGATTTTAAAGATGTAAACATCAATATTGGGGTTTTTCATCATGCTTAATCTATTTATATTTTTATAACCATTGAAAATTGTTTAATCCACTTTCGGTGCAATTTTCACATTCTTGGTTTTGCGGAACTGTTGAATGTAAAAATCCAAAGTATCATTCATTTGCGCAGACACTAATCGTGCGGTACATTTTAGTAAAAGTTAGCATACTCAGAAAGTTTTTTATGCCTGTTTTGGGGTAATAGGGACCAATCCATCTAAAAATATCGGGGGCCAAATTGTCCTTCCTTTTAAGCCTTCAGGGAGGGGGTAGAGGGATGAGTTTTCGATATTGTTGCGACGTTTCGTGCAAGAATTCGCGTCAAGATATGAACCTAGATATATTTTAATGATGTGGAGGTCAATTTCGGTCTCTTTTACTAAGCTGAATCAATTTAAGTTTTTTTCAAAATAATCAATCTGAACTGTAGGTGAAAACTACACTCATGACCATTGTCTGGCCGACGGCAGGTATGGCTACAGGCAAACAGCAATACCTGATGCCAGCTGACATTGCGGGCAACGTTGAACTTCTCGGAGGAAGCACTTCGAAACTTTCACACGTGTGATACAGAGAGGCAGTAAAATATTTCAAAGTTCTACACCATTTGTCGTCGGTGACTGTATCAGGATATAAAACATGTGACAAAACAGGCATTGCAGTGGAGGTCAGGCAATTTAACCAGTACATCGTCAGAGTTGATGGCTCCAGCAGGGTGATACTGCGGAACTGAAAATTCCTGCCAAAATAGATCCCGAACATGCCTCGACCTCCCCACACCACAAGACTCCCACAACTGTGCAGACCAGGATCTCTACCAACTCACCATAGTCACCTTAGGATCTTTCAGCTGAGTATACAACTTTTGATTAAAAATATGTTAGAAATATGAATTTAAGACTCAAGTGTTTGCAGGCATTCCACAGTATGCCTAGATGAGATACCCCCTTCAACCATAGCATATGGATGGCACACTTTTTGCAAAATCCTGAAACGTTGGTGTTGTGCCTGGTCTCCGGGATTACACGATGAATGCTCCGTCTAGAATAACAACATCAGACGGCAGGGGAGTATCAGATAAAGAGTCTTCAATATCAGATTCCTGACACTAATAATTTTTTTAATTGATAATGACAAATTTTGTTCCTTCATGCATATGACTCTGGGATTTGAGGGATGGTGGCGAGGCAAAGCTTTCGTTTTCAAATGTGTATTCATCACTGTCCCTTCCTGAGTGCTTGGAGAGCATCATTCAAATAAATCGGATTGATTCTTCCTACATTGAACAAGCTCAAATTTTACTTTATGTTGCTCTGCTTTTACAACGAAAAGAAAAGACAAACCATTGAGTTGAAAGGTGGGGGTTCATGGAGATCTGTGGAATGAAGCCCTATTTTTGTTGATGTTTCGTTATGGTGCTCATGGCATCATTTGGCACGATTCTGGATAAACCAAGCGTTTGAGTTTACATCTCTGAACATCTCTTGATATTTTGGATACTGTTGGTGGTTCATGCTCTAACTGTTTTTGGAGGATACTTTGTTTGCTTAATTGCTTTCCCTGAATCCCCAAATTCTGAATCTAATATGTCTTTAACCAAATAAGGGGAACTGGTTAAGTTGCTTGAGTTCTAAAATTTTCTGTGCCAAACATCATATGGCTTATGTTTATCATTGATATGATTTGGTGCCTGCATTCTTCAAATCCCAAACTTGCTCACTTCAGGTTGCAGCAATTGTTTAAGATAAGATAAAATAAATCTTTATTGCCCTTTCAAGAGACACATTGTTTTGGTTAATGCAAGGAACATAGATGTACAAGAAATAACATACACACGAACAACATTTTAAAAATGGTACATTAACTGAAACACTATACACTTGCAAGCAATTAAGTATGTGTTTGTAAAAAAGAAAACATGAATAACATTAAATGAATATAATGGCAGTTGGTAAGAACGATTTTCTACAGCGTTCTAGTCTGCATTTGATGCGCTCGACTTCTTCGTTATTTATAAAGACAAGCAGCAGAGGCTTTTTTTCTTTTCTGAAATCAATAATAATCTCCTTTAATTTTTAACATAAAATGTTATGCTTTCTCTGTTACTGTTTTCATCTTTCGTTGTCAAACCTTGAATCGAAATGTCGCCGAAAAATTTCAGAACATGGCTATCGCCAGTGTTTTGGGATACAAATTCGTTAGAGTAAAGAAAAAAACCAGCGACAGCACAGCTCCTTGCGCTACCCCTGTATTGGATACAACACTAAATCGACAGTTATCTGTTTAAATTTTTGACAATTTGACAAATTGCGGTCCAAACGTTAAATAGTCCAGAGTCCATGCCATCAATTAAGTGTGGTTGAATGGTGTTAAAAGCATAGGAAAAGTCTACGAACTCTCAATAACTTCTAGGTGCGTCAAGATGTTTGTAAACATTCTACAAAATCCCAATAATTGCATCTTCTACACCTCTTTTCTCTCTATAAGCAAACTGCATGGGATCTTGAAAAATAGAGAAACATCTCTCCATTTCTTAAACAATAATTTTCTCTAAACATTTTATAACAATGGATGTTAGGGGATCTGGCCTATGATCATTAAGCTCTTTGACTTGAGGTTTTTTAGGGACAGGGATTATCTCTCATGTTTTCCAAGCTGGTGGCAGTTTATGCTCTGCTATAGACATGTTAAACAAAACCGCGTAAATAGATTTCAGTTCGTTAGAGCAGCGCTTCAAAATCCAACCTTTCAACCCGTCGAGTCCGCTTGATCAACCTTTCTTAAAACACACGCAACCTCATCCTCACTTACAATAATTATACTCATCGTGCGGACCCGGACCATTTAAAACCATTTCCATTTCTCCTTTTATTTTGTCTTGGAAGTCGTGTTTATCAAACATGGAATAAAGAGCATTCAGACTGTTGGCGTATTCGTGAACATTTTCATCTATGGATAACTGGGCTTTTTTCTCACAGATTTCCGCCATCGTTTTCATCGTTTTCCATATGGCTCTACAGTGCTCTCACTTAGCGTGCTAAACAGAAATAAGCATGACATAAACGAGTACCTATCTCCAAGTCAAAGCGGATTTAGGGAAGGGAGAAGTACATCTGATATAGTGTGGAGTCACAGATGGCTAGTAAGCAAGACCTATGCCGAGAACATAGACTTTTTTATAACAGGCAATGATATGTCCAGTGCCTTTGACACCATAGACGGGCACCTTCTTCCTTAATATACTGAAGAATATCATTAAGAAAGACGAACAACGCATGATCAGATATTTGCTTAGTAACACAGAAGTATCTATAAAGCTCAAAGGATCATCAAACACAGAATCATTCAAGTCAAATATTGGAACACCTGAAAAACCGAATACACACTTGTTAAAAAAGACGAAGAAGATTCGAAAAAAGTGAAGAAAGTAAGCTCATTGCTGGGAGATACAGAAGATATTGAAAGAAGGAAACAATTATCCAACCTCGCCCTACAAAAGCTGTCAAGCATCTGGATAAGAAACGACAAGGTAAAACAAGTACCAAGACTAAACCTATACCGAGCACTCGTGAAGTCAATACTTCTGTATAACTGCGGCACATGGTCTCTGACAGAGGCAATAAGAAGACAAATTAAACACTTTCCACCGCAGGCAATTAAGAACAATCCTCAATATCAAATATCCCACAGTTATCAAAAGCAATACTTTTTATCAGAAGACAGGTGAAACTCCCATATCTTTAACCATTCTCGAAGCGCGATGGCGACTTTTCGGCCATATTTTAAGACAGGCCATCAATACACCACCCAACGTTGCAATGACTAAATACTTCAAGACGGAGGGAAGCAAACAACGAGGTCGACCAAAAACGTCGATTGTGACTACACTACGACGAGACCTCAAGAGTCACAACAACGATCACTGGCCAACTAGATTACATTCAATTACAGACCTTGACCACCTTCGCGACATAGCACAGAACAGATCCGAGCGGAAGCACCTGACGACAGCAATATACAGATCAGCCCAGGCAGAGACGTCAGTCTAACTAACTAACTACAGTCATTGTTCCTAAACTGATGGGGGCCTAGATAGCTCAGTTGGTAGTGGCCTCGCTCCGTGGCCCAGAGGTCGCGGGTCCGAGCCTCAGCCGAGCACAGTCCGGGCCCCTACTGGTTGGGTCGGTGTCAGTATAATGCGACCGGCTGAGGCTAAGTCATGGTATCCCCGCTAGTCTCTGGGTGGCAGCCCGTACATTATAATTGGGACCCAAGCCCTGAGAGCACCTTTGAAGTGGAATTGGGCTTGCAAAAATATCCTTCAATCAATCAAACCTAAACTGATCTTCTAAATTTTTTGTTGTAATCTCTTTTGCACTGCCTAATATTTTGGTCTAATTCTTTTCGTACCTGTTTTTGTTTAGTTTTGTCATCAGTGAGGAAACTTGTTTTTTCTTAGCTATAATATCTTTCAATTCTTTCATTACTCAGGGCTTTGATTTGGGATAACATGTAATTAACTTTTCAGTACATACAGCTCTTCGCAAAAGTTAATGTATGATGTGATAATGTAATTTATCTCAGCTAAATTATCAAAAGTTTCTTGGAATACTGTCCACTCAGTACTGTCAAAACAGCCCCTGAGAGCCTCGATGTTTTTGACAGTTCTTGTGGTCACTTTGAACTTGCGTGGTTTGGTGGTTTTTAGAATCGGTTTATATTTAGGAGTAAGTTGTACCCTTCAATCGTCTGAGGTTTCCAAGTGAGGCAAGGCAGTGCTTTTATAGCCTTCCTCAACGTTGCCATAGCACAAATCTATTGTCTTGTTATTTCTTGTGGGACAGGTGATGGAAGGTTGGGAGTAATTACGAGTGTTGAAGTCACCCGTTATCAGAACAACACTGTCCAGTAATTTGGTTTTTTGTTTGTTGACGACATTTGTTATTTCCTCTTCGGCTTTTTTAGCGTTGGCTTGAGTTTGAACATTAACGATGTTTAAATTTACCTTCGGGAATTCCCGAGGCAAGTAGTGCGGTCGGAGACTGAGGCATAAGAGCTCGAGATCTGTTTGGTGTACACACTTTATTGGTCACTATTATATTGTTGGGATTGCACAACTTGTTATTAATGTATGCGCACACACCTCCGCCTTTGTTTTTACCAGATTCTACGGTAGGATCGCAGCGGAACACACCGTAACCGTCGATGGCATTACACGAGTCAGTAGAAGTTTCAGACAGCCACGTCTCAGTACTGCAAATCACACCGGCTTCCCTGTATTCGCTGAGGTATCGGGTGCAGGAGGTTAACTCATCAATCTTGTTGTTAATTGATCTCACGTTGCGAGTCCCTAACGCAGGGAGCAGCGGTCTGAAGGCCCGACGTCTGAAGCTTTTATGTGGAGAGAAAGCGGAAATGCCCGAAATATCTGCCTTTAGTATGATTCGAACTTAGCGTAGTGGCGACATGATATAAGCTATGTTTCTCTAAATGGCAAGGTGGCGGGTGCCGATGCATCTGTAGGTCGAAGGTTCGAATCATACTAA
>BMAT01006317.1:34896-51935 GCA_019649035.1 Elysia marginata
AGTGAGAGAGAGAGGAGATAGAGTGGAGAAAATGTGAGAGAAACTTGCTCTTGTCTTAACTTGGAGCTATCAAACATGCAATCTTGAAAAAAAAACCACGCACAATACAATTTAACCTCTATTAACTATGCTATCCTATTCTTCATGTATCAAAGCCGAATGAGCGTAAGGCAAGAAGTGATGGGTTGTTTTTTTTTTTATATAAACAGATCAGGGGATTCATCCTTTACCCAGCGATCTTTTTTTTTTTACATTTTGACCAATTTAATTCATAATTCTGAAAATATTGCCTTTTTCATTTTAACATGGGTTTGGTGCACTAGTCTACAGATTTAGGCATGCTGTAACGCAAACCACATCATTTTCAACCCTTGTTGTTACTGTAGAATCTTGAAATCAAAACAGAGTCAAAAGGGTCCACACTTAATGTGTCATCTCACTACCTCTTTCTTATAAATAGATATTTTAAAATTCCTGGGCTTTTTTTGGCAATGCTAAACATACATACTCATTTACAGATTTTTCTCCAAAGGCATTTATAAATGTACTTACTTTCAATGTTCTCTTGGCATTTGTTTATATCAAAGTCGAGGCTGTCAAGACAAAAGAGGAAGATTTACATATTAAACAAGGGAACGGCTAAACTAAACTAATTACATTGTATTACTTTTAATTATAATAAATGTTGTAAAATTATACATGAGTAATAATAAATCAATACAAAATAACCTTTTTAAGTCTCATATGTAGTTCCTGGAACAAAAAAAAACCAACTCAAAATAAAAAAAAATAAAAAAGAGAACTTCGTAACAAGAATCCTATGAATTTATTTTTGTTAAAAAAAATATTTCATACATCACAGCTTACTGTCATGATGCATATATCAAATCCCATTCCCAATGCCAATGATTGAGGATACCAACTGAGCTGACAAAACACTCAAGATTTTTCATCCTCAAGTATGATGATAATAAAATCATATTTGTTCATTCATCTACCTACTCACATACTAATATGCTGTTATCATTAGAATAGCAGTGACAGCCCTTACCATAACATTAATGTTTCCTTTTTTTACCCAAGCTACAATCCTCTTCAAGCAACTTTTGCTGTCATCAAATATTCTTTCTTTTCATCACAAAAACGAATGAATGCTGTGTGTCATCTGTGTGTGTCACTGTATGTGTATTAACTCATTTCTGACTGACTTGCCTGCACCTAGAAACTGTGCCCAC
This sequence comes from Elysia marginata, assembly GCA_019649035.1. NCBI lineage: Eukaryota > Metazoa > Mollusca > Gastropoda > Plakobranchidae > Elysia > Elysia marginata. Next base: position 36,132 of record BMAT01006317.1, read on the forward strand.
CTAGGTTGCCTTGGGTGTCAACATTTCATTTAAATGTAGATCTAAGGCAGCACTGAAGACTCTCAAAACAAAGGGAAATGACAAGAGAATGTCGAGGAGATAAAAATAAACGCAAAAAAGGTGATTTGAACACAAGTTCATTAATGAGTGGTCTGAAAACGATTTTGTGAGGACCTTTGAAGTTATGAGATAATATTTAGTTAGGCTGTGATGTGTGTGTGAGAGAATGCAAGCAGTCAGTCAGAAATAGTTGATAGAGACCTTATTGTCTGTATCCAGTTTCATTTGATCTCATTATTGTCCAATACACATTGAACAATCACCTAAAAACCAATTCTCTGGTGGTTTCTGTCTTTTTCCAATCACCTGAAAAACCACTTCTCTGGTGGTTTCTATCTTTTCCTAATCACCTAAAAAACCACTTGTATGGTGGTTTCTATCTTATTCAGTGTTTGTGATATAAAATGTTTGTGTAAATTATTTTATACTCTTCAAAAGTTCCATGAAACATCATTTATTTTAAACTTGGACACAAAAAGGAAAAAGAATTAACAAACCTCGACTTGAAAAATTCTTGGCAACCCACAAGTTGGAAAAGTTCTATTTCCATTTTGGACTTTTGGCGGAGAAGTTTAGAGTTGTCTTGCATCATATTCAGTCTGGAAATATATATCAAACCTCTGGCTTACAAGGGGATGTGTAATCACTGATGTAGCATTTGCAACTTAAATGTTTGGTTTTTTTGGTATAGGTTTCTAATCTCTATAGGTCCAATAGCATCAATGTCAGTTGCTCATCATAAAGGAAGCATTAAAAGAGTTAATGTACAGTTATGATTCATTGGATAATTGGTTTTATTTGTATTGGGAATGCCTAGTAATTTTACCCATGCAATCTTTTGGAGAGTCATAATGGTTTAAAATTTGGTAAAAGCAAGCAGTTAGAAGAAATGCAAAGGTTGAAAATTTTAAAACTACCCATTGCAAATAAGAAGCAAAAAAAATTTCAGCATAAGGATTTTTTGTTTGTTTTAAGATGAAGAAATCAGTTTCGTTTTGTAAACAAAACAAAAAAACAGCAGAGAAGAGTGATTTGCTGCATGGGCTCCTTGAGCAAACTATCAGTCAAAAGCACTTTACCTGCACACAACTATCATTACTTCTGATTGAAAGATTTTAAAGGTATAAAATTATTACTTCTGACATTTTAGGGACTCACAATGCTGCTCCATGAGCCAACATCAGTTGATGATAAATTTTGGTCTCTTTAGTGATCCAGTACACAGTTTCAGCCCATGCTTTGCGATGGCCCTGTTCAAGAAATACAATACAAAATTTTTTTTTAAACTGAAAGAGGATTTTGAATAAAATATTTGAGATATCCATCATCTCTGTTGAGCTTTTCTTGTGTAACTGAGAAAACTCGTGATGGCCTTGTAAAAGACTGTACAGCAATTGTTAATTTCTTTTTTCGATCTTCCTGAAAGGTTTGGTTATCTCTTGCTTTTGGTATTACTCTTCTCAAGCCAAAGCATGATACATGAAGTGACTTGTTTGTTTCATTTAGTTGTCTCCACATTATCATTTCCTGTTTCTTGTTTTGCTGTGTAGATAGGCTGACTTACTTGCAGTAAAGAGTATAATGAAAACGAGGCTGAGGTGACTGTGTTCAAATTTACTTGCTTCAAATGTGTGTACACAGGCACAACCTTACAGCAGGCTTGATGCGTAGGTTTACATGAAAGCCCAGATTTAGTTCTAGATCTAAAAACACATGTAATCAATATGTATAGACTATAATATATATCCACACTTCCACTAAATCTGTATCCAACTTAGATAAGAACCAGGGGTAATGGTATAGATCTAATCTAGATCTTCATTCCCGACACATGAATTTGCCCTAGTCCTCATAGAAGGAAAAAACAAGCAATAGGAGTCAAGCACCTTGTTAGTTCCAAACCATTGCAATGACTAATGAAAACCGTTTAAAAACCCTATAGGGAATGAGATTTCAACAAGAGTAGCGGAACTTTCCTGGGGTCTCTCCACTATATTATGAATACAAATATAACAATCTTTTAAAATTTATGCGACAGATTTATTTTGAAGATAAACTTTTTATTTAGCTCTATAGTTTTTGTGTTCTAGATGTCAAATGGTTTATAAAAGTAAGAAACTTACTCTACAATCTAGGTCTAGATTACAATAACCACTATAGTATTTTGCAGTGTTGTCTTCTGGAAAAGGGACGTTACTCTTGTTTTACCTCTAATCTCATTCCCTATATTTGAACTTTTCTTGAAACCAGAGTTATCCCTCTTGCATGATTATTGATTTCAAGGTAAACACTTAATGCATAACAAGCATAACACGATTATACCAAATTTTCATCAAAAGTTGGTAAAAGGCTGCTATATTTCATAAGATCAGGTGGTTTTTTACAAAGAAAAACCAAAAGGCAGAGATGATCAGTTTTTCTTGATTTTTTCCTAAAACTCAAAACATGAAGATACTGATTTTTGGAAAAATACTCTTCAAATAATTTCCCTCATAAAACATACAATTCCTAAAAGCACCTGAATTTTTGGTAAAAACACTATGCAAAGCGTCTACTTGAAGGTGAACATTTGCACGTTACAGGCAAGCGGAACCAACCTGTAGCCTGAACAATTGACCTGTATCATAAATCTAAGTCAAGAATCACATCCGTTGAGATCATGATCTAAAAATAGATGCACTATAGGTCAAAAGTCTCTTCATGTCGGAGCCACTTTAAGTCGGTACTAACTCTTGGTGCCAATCGGCAGTGAAGATATAGCAGTTGTTTAATCAGGTGATACTTTTTTTAAGAATAATTACAACAGCACAATTTTAAACAACAGGTAAAAAGTGAAATCAACTGAGAAATCGTACACATTACATATAATTTTCTCTTTAATTCACCTTAGGTCCCAGAAACACAGTTGGCTGTTTGACAATTGTATTCACATTTGAGGGCAGATTGTAGTTCTCTCGTTCCTGAATTTCCATCGATCCATTTCTGAACAGAAAAACTGACAGCTCTTCTGAGAACTGCACCAGCAAAGAAAGAAACATTTCATCTGAGTATTTCTCATGAGCATTAATTATATTGCAAAGCATGTGCGTTTTGAAAGATTACCCACATAATAGAAAAAAATGCTCAAATTTTTCAGTCCTCGTCCTAACTCTCTTATCTTACAATATTAACAGCTTTAGATATGTGATCCTCATACCTTGGAGTCACAACTTAGCAAAATAGAAAAAAAAAGAACAGACAAATTATTAAAATTTAGCAAGAGAGAGATCTGTTTTTTATCCCTGAATAACTGAATACAAATTTTATACCAGTATTGTTTTAGGTGTTCAATATAACATTAGAAAAATTTTAACTATATTTGTCTCACATTCTGTCCAAATGAGTCATAAGTCGAAAGGCCTATTTTTGAGATATGGGCTTTCAAAGTTTAGTGGGTGGTCAGAAGTCAAATTTTTTTTACTTCAGATTTTGACAGTAAAACCATTTCTAAACACTTTTTGACTCCTGATTCATCTTGAATTTCATGTTTCATGTTTTTAATTTTAATTGGTATGGTTGCTAAGACCTCTACACCTGTATAAATGTCTAACCTTTAAATGCAATTTTCTCCCCTTTCTGAAATTTTACAAGTCCTAACCCTGCCCTGCCAACTTCAATCGGTTATAACTTCACACGGAAGCATGATAGAGCTTTTCTGTTTGTTGTATTTAGAATAAGAGAAAAATAGCTTCTCTGTGATGCCAATATTTTACTACCTTCCAATTTCGGATTAAGACTCATTTGGACTGGTCGCAAGACATTTATTCATATCTTTTTTCTTTCTCATTTACCAAAAAGCCTGAATATACATTCATATTTAACGAGTCTGATACACAACAAATTCTCTTACAAAAGTTTAAGTTTTCGGCCAGTCATCAATGCTACTATTCAAATCTGGACAGTACAGGTCTGTCTTTCATAGACCTATTTTTATTGGTCTCTATAAATAGTATATGCCCTCATTTTATTTCACCTATCAAGGCCTATCCATTTCCTTCGGTTCTGACCAAAATAACTAGATCTAGAACATAGGTGCAGATCTGGTTAAGATATAATCTTAGAACTATTAATGAAATAATGAAATGTGCTAAGCCTTTTGGACCAGAGAAAATTATGAAAATGCAGAGTCTGACTGGATCTAGTTCTAGTAGAGACTTTCTAATCCAGAAGTTATCAACAGTACTGGGGTTAAGAGGCATTCTCAGATTTTAGATTTGCAAACCATGGTTTCATAGTCTAGTTGCAAACGCTTGGCTCTCGGACAGAGAGGTGTGGAGCTCCAGCCTTACTTTTGAAGGATCCAAATTATGTCATTGAGGAAGGCTATTTACCCACATCTATATGTCTCACCAATGCATTAAAGGAGTTCTTGAATAATCTAATCAGTATGCTAGAGTGATATGCTTTATTTGGTGCTCATCTGTGAGTTAAGAAGTTAATTTGGTTGGCAATGACCTGTTGGGAAACCCAGCACTTAGAGCATTTTATTGGATTAGGCATTCTATAAAAAACGCTCTTTGTAATTAAAATGAAAGTTTCCGTAAACTGTCTTTGCTTTTTATCTCAAATGAGGGGCTCAATTTAAATACACTGAAAGCTTGATTCTAGACTTGAATCTGCCATTTTTTATCCCAAGCCAACAATTTTAGCAACACCTCTGTCATTTCTTTGAACTCCACTTGAAATTAAACGGAGAGTAAATCTTTTCCACACACAATTGAATTAATATTAATATTTTCCACAGTTGTCATCTACATTTTTTTAGTGATATGAAAGTAATAAGAGACATAATTATTGAGAAAAAAGTTTGGTTTTTTACTTTAATAACAAGGAATAGACATCATGCAACTTACTGGATCTGAGCATAATTTTTGTGCTGGCTCGTCAGGATCAAGCCGGAAGCCAGCAGCATCTACAATGAACTGTTCTTCCTCAGGAATCTCAGTTTGAGAGAATATAAGCTTGCTCACATCTCTGATGCAATCGTCTTTCTTCACACAGTATGAAAGAAGACAGTTCTTTTCCACATGCAGGATTAAGAGCACCTGTCACACAAAAAAGTCATAGTTGAAACCAAAAAAAAAAATAACAAATGTCATGAAAAAGAACACAAGCTTTAGGAAAGAAAAGGATTAAAAAGTCTATTTTTGCACTGTCTAATGGATCCAATAATGGAAAAAAAGCTTCTTTTTCTAAAAAAAAGATTTGTTCCTCCTAAAACTTGTAAAACATGGGCTTTTGATAGACAAAAAGTTGGTTTAAGTTTTTTTTAGCTTTTCCTACATTAATTTCTTTTCATGAAGCATAGCTTAAAAAATGGACTGTTTTTTAAAGAAATGGTTTCGAAATGCTTTTATATTCTAAAGCTTAACTCTTGCTCAGATCAGTAATAGAATTGTAAAAAACATATTAAAATGTAATAGCATGATTTATCTTTAAAACCGGACCAAATGTGTTGGAAAGTGAAATTTTCAAATTTTGAGACTTTGGTATTTTGGACATTGCATTTTTCTGATCTCCGGTGTGTAAAAAGAATGTTTAAATTTAACACTATTTTCTAAAAGACTCAGAAGAATTCCCCTTTCAATTGTTTTCCAAAGCAAATTTTCAACATTATGAGTGATTGCAAGACTATGTTCGCCTTAGATGTCCCAAAAAATAAGTCACATTGAGATATTGATAAAATATGCCAACTGATAAATGATTCGAGAGCTCTTAAAGACCTTTTCAAACGGGTTAAAAATTGATACATTGATTATGAATTAAATAATTGCATTAGGAAGCTTATAATTTCAGGTGAATCTATTTTCAGAAAATGGAAAAAAGTGCATAAAAGAATATCTATTACTTAATGGGAATAGATGAGTATTAACACAAGTAGTTTTGGTTAATTTCTGGGTTTTTGTCTCAATGGTATGTCTGCATATTATGCACCATATACATAACTGTAGATAAAGAAAAGAAATAATAAAATTTCATCTTTCAGGTAAATAATGTCAATTTTCTCAAAACAGCTCTAAATGCGCCAAAACTCTTTTTCTAGAACTGTTATATTAACATGATACTTAAAACATTGCATTTTTCTAACTAACTAGTAAAATATCTGCCATTTCAGGGATTTAAGTAAAGAACATACAAGATTGGACACCTTTATTTAAAATGTTCTTTTATATTGTATTCGCCATATTGTTATATATTATATTTGTTGGTCCATTACCTTAAAACACCCCCTTCCCCCACTCACTCTCTTCCTCTTCCTTTCTTTCAGTATGTCTTCCATCTCTGATTGTCTTTGCCTGTCAGTCTCCCCCCCTCTCTTTCCTTTTTTTACACCTTTTCTGCTGGTCCCAATGAGTTTCTGGGTCCACTGCAAGAATCTCAACCTAGATCTGCCCCTGCCACGAATTCTCGCTGAGCAGAGTTCAGGCAAGCCCGCAGCCCCACCTTAAAAACCAATCGCCTCTCTCTATCGACTTTTGCCTTTTGCTTTCCTAGTTCTTGCCCTGCTGTTTAAAGCCTTTATTTTACAAAGCTCATATAGAAAAAAAAATTCTCTGTGATTTAAATTTTAAGTGATCAAATTTTTGTACATGTCCTTAGAATGATGAATCATCCTACGTATCAACATAAAATTGGCACTTTTGAGTCATTTTTTGTAGCACTTGGCAAAAAATTTCCGTAATTTTTTTTAATACAGAATTTCAAATGTGTTTTCTTCTAACCGAGAAAACATTCAAAAATGATTACGCAATTTTATTTTGAAAGAAAGTGACCTACTATTACGATCTACGAAAGAGAAAGAGGGAAGAAAATAATTACCTTGAGATTGCAAATTTGTTCAAGAATTTCAAAACAATTGTATTTACTGCAGCCTCGAGCCTTAGGGTCCCACCTTAGCATGAGTCGTAGCCAATACTCAAAATGCTCTGCCACAGGTCTGGATAAAAATGACAATACAAGTGTTTACTAACTTTTTAGTTTGTTTGCTTTTTTAATCAGTGTGTCACAAAGTCATGATTACAAAATGTCAATTAGTCTGAGTCCTTTCCTTCTTTAGTAAATTTAACTCCTTTGTAACCTATAGCATTTGCCGCATGTTCTATTTTTCATGTCAAGATGCAAATACTACACACGTTCTACATCTTAAAATCAGCCGGTTTCGCCTTTTCCCATGATGTTTAAGTTTACAATGTATGTTGTGTTTTTCACTGTGTTAAAGAGGCATTTAATGTAAAGTTATTTAAAATCCGATAATATAATTGGACTTCAGCGATGTTACAAATATATGAATAATGTGACTCATTAACCAAAAACTGACGTCATGGCGATAGAAAAAATCTCCATCACGAAGGGTCAAGCAAAGGGAAAAATGAAAAAAAACATGAAAGCAAAATCTTATTTCGCTTGCTTTGTCACTTACCTGCATAAATGGTTACTGGATGGTAGTTTCTGAGAGAATATGACTTTTGATTTATCATTATTATATTTGGCACTTATATCTTCTGGGGACTTTTGGGAGACTTCTCTGTGCCTGAAATAACAACAAAGTTTCATTAGGCATGCAATCTAAAAACACAGAATCATAATAAATTTCAAAGGGTAGGCCTTCATCAACATTAAAGAGTATCAATTCAGGTGAAAATGCATACATTTTTGTTGGATGACTTCAAGATTATAGAATCTAAGCGTGATCAAAATCTATTTCAGCCGTATGGTTAATATTCTTTCTCAAAATTGTGATCAGAGAAAGTTGGTTCAAAATTAGAATTGAATGGAAACCTTCAAGCTAAGGGACAAAAAAGCACAAAAAGTGACACTAACAAATCACCATTAAATTTCAATATGTTAAGAAAATGAGTCACAGAGAACATTTACATACCATTCAACAGGTGGTGTATCAGAAAGGAAAGGGCGTGTTCCTGTAATACACTCATAAACGACCACACCAAGCGACCAGTAATCTACAACTTTTGAGTATGGTTTGGAGATAAATAGCTCTGGTGCCTGTTTGAAGTAGAGCATTTAGTACAGATTTATTTTCAAAATATTAAAATATGGTATAAAAAAACAGATGTGCCTACCTATCTATGCATCTATTGGGGTTCACAAAGACCAAAATGTGAAATCCAATTTCCTAGTTAAATGGTTTTGAGGAATAAATATTTTCGAAAATTCGTTGTTTTTATAGGCTCTAAGTAGCATATAAATATGTTTCTTTCTTCTTAATTTTTTCTAAAGATTGAAACTGAAAGATTGAATTCTTAAAACCTGCATAAGCCCCACTTCACTTCAGAAACTATTTCAAGAAATTGCTGTCTAGGTTTAATTGTTGTCATAGAACATAGTCAAAACTTCAAGAAGCTAGTGGCCATGTAATTATGATAAAACAGAGATCAATTGATTAAGATAGATAAAAATAGTGGGCTCAGTTCTTAATCCTCTCAATGGGCTACACACTACAATAAAAATAGCCATTCCTATCCATCACATTGTCTGGGGAGCCTTCAGTCTCTCTCATTTCAGATTATCCCATGTTATTTACAGTTGCAATTACAAATGAGACTGGACTAGAAACTTTCAGCTTGAACCTCCAAAATTAATGGAGGGATAGAATCAAAGTTATAACTGGCGCTTGCTGAACGGCATCACATTTTAGGATTGATATGGCTCAGGGTTGTGATCAGAGAGGCTGAATCTTGTGACTTTTTAGTAATGGTGGTGAAAGACAACGGAGCCACAAAAGGGTAACAAAGTACTGATCACTTGAAATGTAACAATATGGAAAAAGGGCAAGAAAATGTAGGGACGGGATCTGAAGATAAAATCCATGACCTTCTTGATTTTCATAGAGCGTAGGCCTTCAACACAAAAATGTGCTCAAGAGAGTCTTTCCTTCCACCTGCTTATCATGACAAGCCTTGCATCACAAAAAAATTTTTAAAAAAAATGATTCAGCCCTGGTAGATGGCGTCTAAGTGCTCTGAGCCTGAACTTTTTTGGGGTAGACCGCTATAGAAATGAAATTTATTATTATTATTAAATTAAAGATGAATAAACCACAGTCTTTGCTTCAAATGCTGCAAAACCATTCAGAGTCATTAGGATTTGGTAAAACTTCATACAGCCTTTGAAAAAAATTATACTATTTTCGTATTATTGCAAATCACTGTTCTTTTAACAGTACATTTTACTTTTTTAAGCTTACAAAGTCAGTCTTTGAAAAATATTTTGCATCCGTGTGGACTAGTTTTGATAAGATCTCTAGCAAACAAAATTAAAAAGCTACTAAGCCAAATCTGAATTTATCTTAAAAGATAGTCTATACAATGCCAAATCTAAAAAGAAAAACAAGGTGTGAGAAGGGAGGACAGATTGAAAATACTCCAAAATTTAAAAGATAATGAAAAGTTTGAGAGTTTAAAAGTGGAAAATAAATTTGGCAGCAAACTTACCAAGTATTTGACTGTTCCTACAAAAGAATTGCATAGACTATTGATGTCTAGTTCTTTGGCATATCCAAGGTCAATGATCTTGTAGATTATCTGAGGGAAAAAAATAACATTAACCAAGTATGAAGTCAACTTGGTCCATCCCACACCACTTGACAATTAAATCCCGCTCTTAAAGCAAAAAGAATAAAATATCACATGATTGCTTCTTCATTCCTCAATATTAACACCATTTAAAGGACCAATTCCATTTCAGGTTTTATTGTTCTCCCAAATTCAGTGAGGTACCAGCTTCTTTGAATTGTATAGTCCAGGTATGAAAAAAGTTATGATTATAACAAAATGAATTGGCCTAAAAAGTTGATGAAGAAGTGAAAAGCCAGTTTTTAAAAAAATCTTTCTTTATTTGTGTTAGAATCAGCACTACAATACTAGATGTGTAAGTTACATTTTTTAAGAAGCCTTTCAATTAAAGATTTTTTTTTCACTTTGTCCAAACACAAAAAAGAACAATCTAATCTATTTCAGAGTCCAAACAATTTTACACAATATCAATAAGAGATAGTTAAAGAAGAAAATATTTAATAGCACAATTTAATCAATTTGTCTCACAACCATTCCTAAAGAGTAGAATGTTGCCATTTTCACATCAAAAGGTGCTGCTATTTTTAACCCTTTTTTTTTAGCATGAGAACATTTGAATGGCATGAAATAAGAAAAACTTGGTGAGAAGACATAATAATTGTTTATGATTTAAGATACAGGCGTAAGGGAAAAATTCACTTTTAAAATGCATTTTGTCCATGAAAATTGCAGACATCTGGACTGGTAATGAAACACTTAAGGATAAGGAAAATTTTATATGCTCATTTTTGGAAATTCAGTTCGTTTAAAAAATAAATTGGGACTTGGTTCAATAGATATGTGCCTACCCTTCCATCCACATGTTTTAAAACAATATTCTCCGGTTTCAGGTCACGGTGTGTGATTCGATGTTTGTGTAAGTAGTTGATGGCACTCCCAACACCTGAAGCCAACTGGCGGATCTCAGTCTCAGACAAACCAAGGCAATTTTGTGGAAGATTCAGCACCTTGTTTTTGGAGTAGGAAACAAAATTCATGCTTTAAAACTTATATGCTACATAATTCATTACCTGATAAACTTTTATAATTTATACCTTTTCTTGTATTCAGACTTTTCAAGCCTTTCTTATTAAAAATTTGACAATGAGAAAGTTTTATTTCTATCAAAAAGGTAAAAAATTACAAATTCTCTTCATTCATAAAATGGACATTTCAGCAAATCCGCTATATAAGTGTGGGTTGAAAAGATTTTTTTCATGGAAATGATATTTGACATGTGAATATCAAACAGAATGACTTTAGCGCTTTAACATTCAAAATCATCGCACAACAAAATTGCTTGTACCATAATATGCGGTGCGCTACTTTAGTCCAACAAGCATGTAGAAATGCCATCCTCTTAATATCAGTGTAAACAAAGACGTGTTATTGACTTTCCCTCAAAAACGCTGCTCACAAAAAAAAAATTATTAACAAAAAATATAGCCTGCATCACGTATTCTACTGGCCATGATTTTTGTGAGTGGAAGACGACCCAACAGAAACAACTTCATGATCAAAGTCTCTCAGGGTAGATTGAGAGTGCCTAATATGCAACCAATCAAGCACATATGATGAGGATGATTTTGGATTATCAGTAGGTAAAGCAAATTGATATATTGCAGAAAGAAATGGAAATTTTGTGTTAAACAGTACACCATATAAAATCAGATATTCTGGTATATAGGAAAGTGTCTGCAAGGCCGGTCCCATAATGGTGAGTGATGAAATGGAAGACCATGTGTACCAAACTCCTGAAGAAGAGGGCGAAACGTTCATTTAAAAGATTGTCACCAAAATCATAGATGCGTCACTGCAATTCAAATAATGAGCAGGCATGATTAATGGAATACGGACAAAAGAACTTGCATTTACTCAAGATGTTCAAAGTTGTAGCCTTTTGAGAGAAAAGAATACAATCACAGTATTCTAGGAATCAAAAGGTTTAATTCATATTGTATATATTTAAAACACAAGACAATGAATACAGCCCAATATGTTGCAACTTTGCTAAAGCTGAGGGCCAGGCTGAGACATTTCTCCTCCTGGAAAAAGTATGCAGTTGTGTGCCATGAAAATGCTTATACTGGGCCTCATCTGAGTCGACAGACTGAAGTAAATTTGCCATTTTACCACATCCGTTGCACAGCTCAGACCTTACAATAAAAGATTTCTCCCTAATCCCCAAGTTGAAGACAACCACTTCAAAATTGATGAAGATGTGGATGTAGATGTTTGGTTATGGGAAAGGTAAAAAACTGTTGCCGCCAGCATATCTCAACTTGTTGATTGTTGGCAGCTGTGTGTTGATAAGGATGGAGACTACATAAAGAATTAAGATATGCATTCACGAGCGCTGATGTTCTTGGTTCTCTTTAAGTACATTACACAATGATTTATCTGTGAAAATAAATAGGTTATGGACCAAATTGCATTACTTTTCAACCCATATTTAACCAAATATTACTCTTTTCTATTTCATTAAAAAATGTACTCTCATATCAAAAGAAAAATATAAAAAGTATACTCATATTTTGCAGTAGCAAGTGTCCTTCTAAACAGTTGTTTAAATACTGAGTCTGCTTCTTCAAATTGTAAGAAAAAGATTTTCAAAGATACTGAATTGTAGATTTGACCTGTATTTTAAGTTTTATAATTCTGTGGACTGAAATACTCATTTTCTTTTGGTTGAAATTGTCATGCCAGTACTTCTTTGCTTAGGGCATACTATTAGCAAAAAACATGGATATTTGGCATGGATATTTAAAAGGAAGTTAGCATTTTATAGTTTAATTATACTGTGCAAACTGCTTTATAAATTGTTTTTATTAAAAAGAATCCCTCTTTATGTGTAACTGAGATAAAGGACATCTTAACACTGACCTTTCTTAGATCCCCTCCCTCACAGAACTCCATGACCAACACAGGCGGCTCGGATGGTTGGGGTGCTAACTCTGGCGGGATGGGCAAAGCTCGAATCAGGTTTTCGTGTTCAAGCCTGTTCATAATATCAACCTCAGCCCTCCACCATTGACGCATCTTGTCAGATGTGTTGTGAAGCTGACACTCTTTCACAGCAATAGTTTCGCCTGTCTCCTGGAAACAGGAATAATATTAAGATTTTTTTAAATGTGAATATCATACTTAATGACATGGTCAGTCTTGGCTGGACTTCATGCAATTTAATACATTTTATAAAAAATCACAATGTTTTTCAAAAACTACACAAAAAGATTGTTTTCCTGTTAGACTGTATGATTTCATTTTAAAACCTTTTATTCTAGTTCTAATACTCTTTTATATAAATTATATATATATATATATTTTACTGTAAACCTTAGAGGTCATTTACATCTTTGTGTTAATTTTATAACTGCATGATTTCTTTCAAATACAGAAAAATATTTATAGTTAAAGATTCACTCATACCTCATTTAACCAAAGTGATACAACACCAAAACCACCCCTGCCAAGAGTCTTTTTACAGATCCAAGGGCCCTCGTGACCACTCATTGCTGGTACTGTCGTAAAAACCAGCACTGAAAAGTAATGATCGAAAGATTTTTAAAACTTTACTTAGCAGTAAATTGAAGGAGGCTTATATGAAAAATTGATGTAAAAAAATACCTGCTTTGACTTATGGTATCTTTGGCACCCACTGCTTTGTCATTCAAATAAAATAGATTTAAATAGCTCACAATGTAGCTACTATACTTCTCATTAAAAAAAATTTGGAAAAGATCTTTCAAGCCTCTGTAAGTGAACTGCTAACTTGAACAAGCAGATCCTCTTCGAACATTATAAGGCAACCATCAATAATTTATAATATGTATTTGACAGTTAATTTTGCCCGACAAGTTTCCACCAAAAAAATAGCATTTAACGGTGTGAAAAAAAAAAAAGACTTCGCCCATTCATTTTGGTCTATACAACACATACATCAAACAAAAAGCTTATAAGCTTCTGTATTTCAAGATAATCTAACACAAAACAAACTGGGTAATTTTATGCATAACTTTTAAGAAAAAGACAAAACAAATTTTGACAAGATTCTAAAGCCCTTTTTGTGTAATTTGCCATGTAAGCCACCATTAAAAATTAAGTCTTAACACTCTTCTAGGCCTAGGGCTGTCTCAAAATATTTAGGATTAATACTGGTACACACTTCATATTAGTAGTAGAAAATCAAAATCTAGGTGTAGCTCCTACTATGTAACAGTCGTTTCAAGTTTCCAACTTTTTTTCTACAATGAGCTAAAGGGTTGAGATGCCCTAAATGGTTTCAGTTCAAACTTACAAAACCTAGGATGTACCCTGATTTGATTTTCAAGAACGGATCATGCCAAGCAGTGTTGTAATGTTTCAAAACCTATATCTTGAGAAGCTCAATAAATTTAGAAAATTTAAAGTTGCATACAATTTTAATAACAATAATAATTACATGTATAATTACAAAACTTAACTAGCTCAAAACCACTACATTTATAATTATGTTGAGCACTCTCTATGCGCTTTACATGAATTCCCACCGTACATTACAATATGTTATAATTTCAATGTCACATCATGTCTTGCATTCTGTCCAAATGAGTCCCAAGTTACATAGCTTAGTTTTAAGATTATATAATAGGCTTTCAAAGTTTTATGGGGGTTCAAAAGTCACATTTGAATTTTAAAAACTCTATGTATTGACGTTTAAACCATTTCTAAACAGTTTCCACACCGAATTCCCGTTGAAATTTCCTGTTTTATTAGTTTAATTTTAGTTGGTATGGCTGCTAAGGCCTCAAGACCTTGACCTTTATTAGAAACCTTAGAGGGGCAGCTTGGCAGAGTGGTTCTAAGCGCGTCGGACTTGAGATCTGGAGGTCGTGGGTTTGATTCCCGACCATGCCAAATTGCAATTGCCTTGGAAAATCAATTTACCCTCGGGTCCACCCACCTGTAAAATGGGTACCCAGTTATATTATCGCAAATGAATTTGTTTAGTTTTGATTTGATTTCTTTTAAGCCAGTCTAGATCTAGATCTAGAACTCTAGACTATAGATGTAAATTCTACACTCTTGTCTTAGAAAACTTACAGTTAGCCAAAATCGCACTTTAACACCCACTCTCTGCCTATGGCGAAATAAAGGCATAAATTCTATCGAGTTATGAAGGAACAGGTATAAACTATGATGAAACCCCCCCTAATTTAAGCTGTCTGATTCGTTTTGGGCATTGCAAAATCATACCTGGGTGTGAGTTGGGTATTGAATGCAGTCTGTATTCTAGGTTCTATTGTATCCTATTTCTCGGTACGTCCAGAATCTACACTTAGTTAGGCTAAAATCTAGTTCTTTTTCAAGTAAAAGCAACACTGACTGAAAGTGAAAGCAAAGTTAGATCTAAAACTATCTAGATTAGATCTAGATCTTATAGATCTATATCTAGATCTAGATATAGATCTAGTATTTAGAAGAGATAGTAACTGCTGTTTACTTTTTTGACTGGCAAAGCCTAGCAAGATTTAATAAGTGATTAGGAGTAGTGCCCCCTTTAAAGGCTATTATTAGATCTACGATTTTCCATCGGTGGTTTTCCCTAGAGGAGAATTTTTTTTTTCATTTCCGCGGCAGAAAGAGGTTGGGTGTGTGTTTCAGGCCGATCTTGAAAACGATCATGTCCCATTCATCAATTACAATGTAGCTAAAGAAGAGAAATAAAATGAAGCTCCATGCAAACACAGCCAATGAATCGTTTCGCCTTTTCTATGAATCCAATCGCCTTTTCAAAAAGGATAGATTTAATCTATTGAAGAGAGGAGCATTTCTTCGCAAAGGGGGAAGATATGCAATATGATGTCATCGCGGCAGATTACAAGCATAATTACATTGTATTTTGTAATTTATGAGAGCATCTTCACATATGGTGGGTGTTTCAGGAACTGCCACATTAGTCCAGTCAATTTACGCCAAAAATAGCCTTGACGGGAAATCTCTGCAACATAATTTTTTCTTTGAGATTTTATTAGTATTAGGTCAGATAAGTTCGAAAAACAACGTTAGGACACGGAAATCGAAATCCTACTACCTGTAAATGACGCCACAATACGTCATTCATTAACACCAAAGAGTAAAATACCATTATGGC
>BMAT01006319.1:112784-124325 GCA_019649035.1 Elysia marginata
AAGTTGACTGGGACGTTAAAAATCAAACAAACAAAGAATCGAAAAACAAAAATAAGAAAAAAAGAAACCGTTCTATCGGTGGAATTAGGCCTTTGAAATTTTTTTCTTGAATCCATTGCTATTATTTCAGATTCGATTACCAGATCTATACATACTTGTAGGCCTACCTGTGTGGAATATCTACCACCAAAACTAATGGCCTCCTGTAAATTAGACTCAGAGTGGATAAAGATAGGATTACGGAACAAAGGTATCCGTCAATAGAGTAGGCTGTGTCTGCGCCTTATGATAGAGATCTATCACCTCGGCAGTTTTTGTCAGCGAACTGGTCACACTAAACCTTGTGGTAATTTGACACGAATATCGCCACACTTAGCCTACACGTAGTATGCTGCCACGGACATTCCAAGTGCTGTATCTGCAATATTATTCCTATGGAAGATACTGCGCTTACTTTGTCTCCGGCAGTATGATAGATCTATCATAGCATTCCTTCAGTGTGACTCAAGACAATGGTGACGGGAAAAAGCGTTTAAGCTTGGCACAAATCTCGGTGTACACAAAATCTGACTTCAAACACGTGACATTTTTATGTGGCTATTTTACACGTGACCTTTTCACGTGATCTTTTCAGTGATTTTACCCAAGTGACTTTATTCACTTGACTTTTTTAAAAGTGACTTTTCTTTTGAAGATGATAAAAAAACGATGGTTATAAGCCGATATTTATCAAGTAGACAAAACTTTGTGAGAAGGCAGACCAGAACGTGAGGACGGGGCGTTTATTCCAAAGGTGAGGACCAAACCTTCTGGCGCTAATGTCATTCTTGTTTTGCTACAAGGGTATAAGGCGGTTAGACACTAAGTCTTGTACAGTTCTGGCATACCCACATCCCTCCAAGCTTTATAAGAAGCTATTATTCTGTTTCAAAGTACAATAGAATGATGGAAAAGAGACGTAAACGGGAAGCCTCAGAGATCAACCGTTGAAATTATGTAATTAATTTAGAGGCTGTGTGTTGTCTAAATTCTTGTAGACGTGTTATTTGATATTGATTCTAAAATCCTTTTTTGGTATTCTCTTTCTGGCACCGGCTCTGTGGCCTAGCGGTAAGACACCCGCTCAGAGATCGGGAGGTACGTGGTTCGATCCCCGGCCGAGTCAAACCAAGGACTTCAAAATTGATATTAGCAGCTGATCCGCCTAGTGTCTGGCATTATGGATTTAGTGTTAAGTCTGCTCGGCCCGTTGTCAGGATAATGTGACTGGGTGTGGTGTACCATTACAAGCGCTCCTTACATCACAATGTGGCAGCACGCTTTCAATTGTCCCAAGCGCCGTCTCTGAGATAACCTCAAAGTTGAGTGGGACGTTACAATTCAACCAACCAACCAACCAGGAGGCCAACTGAAACCTTTCAAACAAGCGGCATTCAATGGCCATCGGACTCTAGATCAAGATATCTTCTAGATCAAGGCCTAGATCTTGATTATCTAGATCAGTTTCTAGATTTCAGTCATTTAATCCTGTTCCTAGATTTATATCCAAACTAGATTCTACTTTTAACCACAGAATTTAAGAATCAAAGTAGGGAAGAGGGCTAAACTTCATTTACTTTTTGTGTGTCCGTCTACCCTTTTTTTTCAAAACTGTATGTAAAATCCGTCCTAATTAATCGCGCTTACTACAAACGATACCATTTATCGAAAATATAAATATCTAATTTCAGCTCTGGGATAGATCAACAATGCATCTAATGCTATGGGATTGTTTCAGGACGAACCTCTTTTCTGTGTAACCCTTGTGTGGGCGATATAGTTTATTTAAAAAAAACTCTAGTGCTAAATCTAAGCTTAAAAACTCACCGTTACCTAAGGGGAACTACTCATAGAGAATTTTCATAAGGTTCATGGAACAGTCCCATTGATATGGGTGAGAGGAGAATGCTATGGGGAGCATTGAGGGAGAGAACGAAAACCATAGAACATTAGACCTAAGTAAGAGTACACGCCAAGGATAGACGTGACGCATTGAAAAAGAGTCCAGATTGAGATTTCCTTTGAGGAACAGTGCAGGTCAAAGAAATTAATTATTTTTACATAAGCTTCGGCATGACCTTTCTAGAAACTAAAATTTTTCAATTAGTCACGCCTGAACTTGGTTAGCCTGTACTCTTAGCCACGTATAAGATTCTCTGGCTTTCTTTTTTCCCCCATAATAATAGCCTTCGCCATTACACCTGTGTACCCTACAAAGGGACCTAGTTCTTGGACTCTGTTATGTTTTATGCTATTAATTTTACATTCCGCAAACCTTGACCCTTCAAGCATTCTTTTGGGGAAAGTGCAGCATGTTTATATCTTCAGCGAAATGATATTGAAATAAAAGGTTTTCTTCCCTAGCGTTCTTTTTATTTCCCAATATCTCTCCTTCTCTGTCTTTTAGTCTGTGGCTCTTTCTATCCTAGCTCTCCACTTTTCTGTCTTTGTTTTCGTTAGTGTCTCTCTCTTCGATTCTCTGTGTCTTACTTGTTGTCTCTCTGTCTCTGTTTCTTTCTGTCTATCTCTCTGCTTTAGAATAAAGAAAATGAGAAAGCTATCGAAACATAAGAGGCCGAGACAACAGTGCTAGACCCAAGGATCTCTGTCTTGAACTGTCTTGTACTGTCTCTCGTCTTGTCTGTTGTTAGATCTAAGTTTGTGATCGTCTTTCTTTACTATTAATATCTCTCTCATTTCAGTGATATTCGCCATAAAATCGTATTATCGTTGGGTCATTGAGTCCATTCAGATTTATTTATTCACCGTCGATTACTAGTAGAGTGCGACATTATCCCATGATCTTGAAGGTCGTAGTATAGAGAGCTGAGACCCCCAATACTTTGAGCAGGAGGTCCGTAAAGCGCTTACCTGGTGGCCTTGAGACCACGAATAGTTACTGTTAACGCTAAAAAGACATAACCCTGCAGAGACAATGATCAATTCTTTATGAGAGAAAAAAATAATTTCATGTTATTCGTTTCATGAAGTGTCCCTCTTAGGCATTAAATGAGATACAGGCTTTGGACAGTAGTGAAGTATCTAGTCGAATAATGAACCTAGAGTGATTTTACAAGAATGCAATGAATATCCATCGGTGAGGGCCCTACACCTATTGATGACCTTAAGGTTTTCAATCCCGATCGCCTTGCGCGGATGAAAGCACCGGATATAGTGCTGCCGTGAACAAACGAAATGCGGTATCTCTCATGTGGTCTACACTGCAGATACTGCTTTTCGTTTGCCCTGGACAGAGTGGGAGGTTGGTGCTGTATTTGTAGTCCCTGAAGAGTGCATCGATGCTGTTAAATGTTTAAGAAAATGCTCCTCTGTAAACTCAGTAAGTTAATCGATTGGTAATGGCATTCTGGTTAAAACTCCTTTCAATAAAAACTTGTCACAGCATCAGAACGTTTGAAACTCACTCACTCACTCACTCATCCTGGCATGTCTGTGTGGACGTTGCCTCCCGAACCCTCCGTCTAAACACCTCCCTCTTCTGGACTTCTCTGCCAGCTTCTGTGGGGATTATCTGTAGCCACTCCTTAATGTCTTCAGTCCATCTTCTTGTTGGTCGGCCTTTCTTTCTTTTGCCTTCAAGCCTTGCCTCCAATATGTGCTTTTCTAGGGAGTCGTGTCTTTTTGTAAACAGCATAAAAATTCAACAAGAAAGGGAATCAAAACTTACATGGACGTTGCAGTTTGAAAGCAAGATTAAATAATATTATGCTTAGGGGCATTGCATGAAAAAAGATACTTCATTGCAACAGAGCCAAGATTATCATGTACCGCGACGCTAACTATAACAAGCAAACTAGCCAACATATGTTGACACACGATATCATCTGTGTGCACTTCTAATTTTGATCTATATCGCGGGTTTAACAAACTTTACCAAAAGAGAGCAACAAGCTCGAAACAGACCTGTCATAAGGTTGGCCTTCTTAGTCGTCATTAATAATTCTATAAACTCGTTACAACAAGTTGAGCACTTTTTAGACCTTGTAGCCTACTCTATCAGGATAAGGCGAAATTTAAGCATGTCCTAAAGAAAGGTTTTCGAATTTAAGGCCGGTCATTTACATTCCTAGCACTGTTAATATGAACAGAAGGTGTAATTAATGTCCAGATTCATAATAGTTGGCTTATAATACTAGACTGCTTTGCTTGGCTTATATTCATGTACTCGTTTCTTTTTTATCTTTGGGCCAAAAAGCTGAATATACTGAAAAGTGTATCAAAAGTTTTGTTTTATAAACTGGGGTGAAATACCAGAGGCTGTTTTAAAAAATGATATCGAAAACGCAGAGATCTTTATACAGTCGTACTTTTTTTTCTTTATCCGTATCAATGGCTTTTGTATTTTCGAACTGGACTGGTATTAAAACTTATATTGCTTACTTTCTTTTCATTTGAAAATCCTATTGAAAGCCAGAACCCTCATTATGTTGAAAGTTACCGTCCTGTTGGGGAAAGCAGAGCAATACCACATTTATATAGCTTCCTTGCTGTGCTATCACATAATTATTAATAAAAGTAATTATTATGTTCTAATCGATATGTTTCCCTTTATAAAGTCTTATAGTGCAATGTCAATAACATAAAGAGAAGCCTATAGTAGATATTTTTTTCAAGTTCACGGCGCTCCTACCTATACCTTTATGCCCCATGGTGTATTATTACGTATATTGTGCTGAAAGTTGTAATAACATTGTGATCTTTGTAATCTTGTCCCCCGAAGCGAAGATTTTTTTTCCTCTGCGTTGCAATTATTTTCCTTAATCAAGTCCGTTGAGCCATACGGGAAGAAGAAAATTGCGGTATTCCTCGCTATGGTTGACTTTTGTATGGAATAGAAAGAATAGCAGTAACAGCCGAGCATCGGGCAATGAAAACTACGCCATCGTATTCTATCGCGGATGACGTTGTGAAGTTATACATTCTCTGCACTCACATAAAGACTTACGGAAAATAATTAATTAATAACTAAGGAGCGTAGTGGCGACATAATATACGCTATGTTTCTCTCAGTGGCAAGGCGGTGGGTGCCGAAACTATTTTAAGTCTAAGATTCGAATCATACTATGGGCACACGATTCGGGTATTTCCACTTAAAGCCTTCTTCTTTTCACTGCTGATTTCATACCTTTAAAATCTTTGATGAAACTCATTTGTACGTATATCAGTTCTTCTTCCCTCTAAACGGGTCATAGTGGGTAATCTTCATATTAAAAAAAATAGAGGGAAACGAAGACGTTCCAAGACCCGGACCTTCAATATTAATTCAATTTCATATTTTTAGATTGAAAAAAAGTCAATTAACAATGAATTATTAAAAACTTTTTCATTACGGTATGACTTTGTTTTCATACGCAAGGAGCTCGTGACGTCTTCTACGAGTGACGCACAGTCTACAGTCCCAGGATCATTTTTAATGAAGTGCATTGTTCTTTTGTACGAAGAGTACACGCTATGCATACAGCTCGGTGTGAAATCATTGGAAAATCGCCAGATTCATAGGCTTTTCTTCTTTTGTCTGATGTGTTCCTACAATCTACGTTATTATAAACATTAATGTCATTTTCGTGAGTCAGTGCACTTTTTTTTATTGTGTTGTCAATTTTGGCATGGCGGTTTTTTTTCTATACGAATAAAGACAAAGTCACCTTTTATGGCAATTATTGTTGAGTAACCTTGCTGTCATGTTTTTTAGGCTCAGAGTTTTGATTTCTGTTATTTTGAAATTTGCATGCACCATGCATGTATTTGTTGACTTAGCTGTCATCTTTTTTGGCACAGTTCCTTGATTCACACTATGATCAGCTTTTCACGCACATAAGGTTTGTTAAAAATATTATTCTCACCTTTTTTTTTTGCAGCCATGGGTCTATGGATTCATTGTCATTTTATGTATTTGTTGTCTGAGAGAGTGAGAGGAAACAACATTTCTTTTCTTTAATTTTATATTCTTTAATAGTGTACTTCAATATGAATCTGATAATGTTAGTAAAAATCTGTGAGTCGTACTGAGCATTGATTGTTTTCAGTTAGAACATGTATAATGTTCTTACATAAGTTTGTATTGACTAAATAAACTTAAACTGATCTACAAAGAACTGAATCAAAGCTCCTTGTTCGGCTACATGTACTCTTTATGCTGGTCGCATATTCTGTATCAAAGCTGGTTTTTTTACTATAAGTTTGTCTTTATAAATGTATTTGCACTATTTTTCGCGGCGGAGTGTTTTGACGAACGCTGTTGTCTCATTATTTTGTTACGAATGTTCATGTTACTGCCCTATGTTGTAACACTGCGCGGTTTATAATAAAGTATTTCTTAATTTTTCTTAGTTCAGTTATTGGTAATTAATGGGATTTAAAAAAAATTTCAATAGCCTTACCCACAGCAAACTTGACCATAGGCTAGGTTATCGCTTTTTACTGAAGCAGTACTTCAAAATACAACCACCTATCACGATATAGCCATATCGATGTCTTTTGACAAGAAATAAATTTGGTCATGAAAGTTTACTGCAGAGACCAGGTTTACTGCATGGTCTCTTGAACATTTCACAGGAAGCCTAAAAATCTGCAGTCAAAAATGTATGTTGATCGGGGCAAAAATACATTATGTGATGACAAAACAAAATGTCTCATTTCGGTTGTACGGTAAAGACAGAACTTGTTGGCCAACTTTTGTCTCGATAGAAGAAGAAGTAATTTCAGATTAAATGGTGCGAATATTTGGGCCTTATGATAGATTCGAAATCAAATTAGCATTTACACATTCATTTTTGAAGTAAAAAAATTGATCGAAAATCTTCGTCTTTAAAACATTTTAAATATTTAATTTCAACAAATATTTTAACAACTTTGTTTCCCAAGATAGGAGCAGTATTCTTACAATATCTTTAAAACACTGCCCATTGTACCCTTTTGATACAGCAAGCCACCGAAATCACCACATTTCGCAGACACTTAATTTTGTCTACATTATCAGTATAGGATTCCCTCTTTGGGAATAATTATTATTTTAGTTTCTCGTCGTTTCGTATACAATACATAACAAGTCTAATAGCTCTTAAAGTAAGACTTAAATTATCTTCTGAAGTTGTGAATTTATTTAAATAATCGCAATATCAGTATTTATGAATTGTATCTTTTATACAGTCTTAATTCAGAGGTGTTCAAAAGGCTTTTTCCCCACAGGGGATTAATAATTTATTTTTTTGTATTTATAGTTGGAATGAGAATAGAGCACAAAACTATAGTTCTTGCCTACAAAAAATTGACTTCCAAAGAGGGAACTTGTTAACAGGAACGATAACTTGCGCTCTAATCTCATTCCCAGCAGGTTGTTTCTAAGCTAAATGTCGATGAATATTACTAGTTGACAACAAAATTCACTCAGTTACTACATAGTGATTTCTTTCATCCATTTCCCTGTATGTAGCCATGCTATGACCTTGTCTTCGTATTCTGCGCTATCTCTCTTTTATTTTCACACCTTCCCGCATTCTAATGGTAAAAGTTCTAGTCACCATACACGGCTCACCAGAATTGCACAATCAGGTACTAATCAATCAAGTTTTATGTTCTCACAGACTCAGTATTTCCCTTCGCGTGGGAAACTAGAGGTGTTGGTCAAAGGGTTCTAAGTTACCTGGTATACTGAATTCCTCCGCTGTATCAAAAACATTTCCGCTTTATCCCGCGCAATAAAAGGGGCACAATGCAAGTAGTACTGAGGTCACTTTTCCCCTTTGTCTGGGAGGTTTTTTCTGTTGCTTAGTCTGATCTATTTTATTGTATGCATTGGCACTAACGTCCCTAGATCTGTGCTATAGTACCGTCCCTAGCTAGACGTTGTGGCTTGTCTATTTTATTGCATGCATGGCATTGACGTATGTACCATAATACCAGTACGTGTAGCTAGATCTATACGTTACGGCCGGAGTCAGGGAACGCGAGGACCTACACGTACACATGTTTACTTGTACGTGAAATGTGACCTTCCATCTCTGTGAACGTTTCCGTCTTTTTTTTTCTAAAGTATCCTCTCATTCATTCTCTTTCTATTTACGTTTTTCTTCCCATTCCTCTAACCTGCTTTGCTTATAATTTTTTGTTGTTTTTTTTTTAGTTGATTGTGGTCAGTTTCCCTTTCTCTGTGCTTACTTTATTACTGCTGCAAAAAATGTCAATAAAATTCTCTCTCTCTCACTTTTTCTCTCTCTCTATCACTTTCTCTCTCCCTCTTTCTCTCTCTCTCTCTCTCTCTCTCTCTCTCTGTCTGCCTGTCTATCTGTCCCTTTCAAAGTTCGGTTATTAGTGTAATATTTTTTTATGATTCCGCTTCTAATTAAATTCAAAAGCCAAATGAAAATAATGTTTTTGTGTTTAACATTTTTTACTGCTGCAAACTGAAAGCCAATAAAGTTCTCTCTCTCTCTCTCTCTCTCTCTCTCTCTCTCTCTCTCTCTCCCCTCACACACCTCTCTCTCTCTCTCGTACTGTGTTTCCCTTGAAGTAGGCAAACAAATAGGCCCGGCGAATGGTATTTACGTACGAAGGAAATTTGAGTTTAAGACAATGGTTCGATGTTTTAATCAATACAACATCTTGCTTCAGCATACAACATAACACCATGCATGCACTTAATTCAAGAAACCTCATGTACTTTATGTCCATTGGAAAACGATAAAGAAATGGATCTTTGTCTTTACACCCCCCCCTTTTTTTCAATACATACACAAATACGCACTCTTTTTAGGATATATTTTCACTGTTCTTTCTGTAGTAATCCATCTTAGCATCTTTGCTTTTCAATATACGTCTTTATACGTTTTACCTGCTTTTAAATTCTTCATCTTAAGTCATTTGCTCCTTTTTCAACTTTTGAGTTATTGAATTAGGTCTATTTGCGATCTACATGTACTCTCTGTCCATGTGTGTCTGTCTGTGTCTCAGTCTTTTTCTGTTTGTAGGTGTCTTTCTCTTCATCTTACCCATGCTCTTCTCTTTCCTTCATTTCTATTTATCTATCTTTACCATCCTCTCTATCCCAGCTCCTCAGGGTATATTATTTTCGTCTCTCTCTCTCTCTCTCTCTCTCTCTCTTTCTCTCTCCCTCTCTCTCTCTCTCTCTGTCTGCCTTGCCCCTCTCTTCACAAGTTTAAGATCTTGGCTAACCAGTGGTTTATGATACCTCGTAAATCTTGATTTCTGCCTACTCGAACATTTCAACGCTTTTCTTCGACCCCGATTCTCAACCAAACCCCCGTCACCCACCCCCTTTCTTTCTATTATAGTATAACAAGGCAGAAGTCTTTTTCTATTATTCCCCCGACCCCCCTCCTACACTAATTTTCCTTATTATTTTGCCTTACCAGTCCTAACCAGGAGAAAGTTTTGAAAAGCGAATTAGGAATGAAAGAAAAAGAACATTATTTAAATGATTTATTTCAGTGTTAGATCTATATACCGGCACCTTTCGACGACCGCGTGAAAACAGCGTAGGGGAAAACCAATAAAATCATGAGAAACCTGTCCCAACATGGCATGGGCGGACTCGGCACTAGAAATCAAAACTCTTAGACGCAGGGAGGAAAACTGCGTAGTGTAGGGAGAATCTCTTCAACGTAGGCTAAAAACACGATAACGTAGGTTTAAAGCTCGCTTTGTGTAGGGGGGAAATTCCTCGATACCTATATCGATCACCCCCTCCCCCTCATCCCCCTACACAGACAATACCCCCCGCTAACACAAAACATAAACTTTGCCTTCTCACCTAACGTAAAGCGTTGAAGATATTAGAAATAATGCTGTGAATCCACCCCCCCCCCCCCCCCCCCCCACACACACCTTTTTTAATCATTCTCTCCATTGCTTCATTGAGCACATAGAAGTGACGGGAAATTTTAAGGGTCTCTGATTCAATATGACTGAAAACGCCTCGGGGTGCTGCCATGTCAGTCTATTATGGAGCAAACACTGACTTCTAACTTCCACCAGTTGAGTAGGCTATGAGAGCTCTTTTGTACAAGGGGAGATAATAAACGCTAAACTTGTTGTAATAAAGCCTAGATCTGTCCTGCTGTGAACTTGGGTTGGGTTGTTTTCTTTTTTAATTTTTTACCCTAAGGACTCACATTCCATGTTTTATTCAAGTAGGCGGAACGCTTATTGGACTATTGATTAATTCATAATTTTTGTTGATTTTTTTTTTTGCCGGTAAAGGCTGCTTGAACTGTTTAATACAGAAAGTCTGTGTAAGTTCTTCCTGCGAGAATGTCTTACACGATGTGCTTCTGATCGACTGAGAAATTTCAGGACATCTTCATACTACTATAATACAACTTTTTGAAAAGCTGGACATATTTACAAGAAGGGTAAGTACCAATGATTGTTTTTTTTATTAACCTTGTAATTAGAATTAGGATTTCTGTCCTAAATGATTTAATACGATTTTTATACCGTACTTGTCTTATATTTTCTTATCTCACCACTTTTTCTGTTATTAAATAATCCGAATTTTTAAAGACATTTATACACGTAGCGTCTTGCCAGTTGTACTATCTTGCCCGTGTGTCTGTGTTTATTCTCTACCGTGCTGTTTCTCCCGTTATCTGGACTTTTAGCGTATCCTCAATATGCCTCAGACCTAACAGCATGCAACTTGTTCTTTCTAGAAACCCAACTGGCCGTAAAAATCATTACAATATTATTACTGCGACTTTTTAACTTCACAATGCTCTAAAAGGCGATGTGAGAGAAAAAAATGAATTTCTTTCATAGGCTAACCGCCGTCTCTGAGCTTCATCATTCAAAGCACAATGCCGTCGCCGCTTTTGTGTTGCATGTATTGATTCAATACTTTTTATTCGTTTACAATATTTTCATACAATGAACATATTGAACTTTATAACATTAACAAGAGAGTCATAGTTTATAATATAATTTTAAAATGTAAAATACAAAATATAATTTTTTTATGTCGAGAGCTATATGATACATGTTACAAAGTCTTTGTCCCGTGCTAAGGCCCTAGATAATTATGTTATTTAATTACGTTTTAAGGCTAAAGTAATTTGAGTCGGTCGCAGCACATAAAGAACTCAACTATCCACAAACATAATTAGGAATGTAAACAAAAGCACACTGACTGTGGCACAAAAAACATGCTCTATAAAGACAATGAGGCTTTGTATTGATTAGCGGTCGGGAAGTGATTGGTGGTATAGACAGATCAACGGTACGCCCTTGACCTGAGATGTTAGAAGCCCCGGGTTCGATCACGTCCACCTTATGCTAGGGTTTACACGGGGTTTTATTCGATGCTTTAATTGCGCGTCTGAACCT
Organism: Elysia marginata; assembly: GCA_019649035.1. Lineage (NCBI taxonomy): Eukaryota > Metazoa > Mollusca > Gastropoda > Plakobranchidae > Elysia > Elysia marginata. The sequence continues at coordinate 124,185 of BMAT01006319.1, forward strand.
AGCTAACAAAGTCGCAAGAGAGCGCAGTTGTTCAAGAGTGCCTTCCCTTCTGGATATTTTTAACGTGTTGGTTTTTTATTCTTTTTTCAACACTGGAAAGAAACGATGAAAAAAGATGGAAATAGACACACAAAGAACACT
>BMAT01006319.1:136252-148752 GCA_019649035.1 Elysia marginata
ACAAAACAAGTGAGCTGTCGGCTTTACGCCTTCGTTAGACAAAAAAAAAGGTTCACTTTGTCTTTTATTATTCAAATTTTCTTTCGCTATACTTAAGTTTTTCTTCATAAAGGAAAGAAATTTTCATGCTTTCTACTGCGACTCTTGTTCAATTTAGGATAGGATAGTACGGGACAGGGCAGGATAGGATAGGATATATTGCATGTAAATTAGTTAAATTTTTTCAAAGAAGGTATATATTTTAGCTCTAAATGTAGGGACGAAACGAATTTTAGAGATAAAATATATATACCCTCATTGAAAAAAGTTTAATTGGTAATCTACTGCGGTTCCTGTTCAATTTATGTACGAAAATTACCAGAGGAAGAAAACCTATACTAGGCATGGTCGATAAGGGGAGGGGGTATTTTGGCAAAGTATAAAATGAGGAACACCCCCCCTCCCCGAACAAAAAATCATTGTTATATATTTTAACCATACCTTCATTAGTGTTAGAAGTGTTATAAGTGTCGATAAAAAAGCAGCCAATTTTATTTCAATTATATCGATAAAAAGACTCATCGATTACCTCCCGACTTTGATCTGTTAACGTAGAGTTCCTGAGGGCCAATCATTACAAGGGCTCAAACTTTGTGATGGCCATCTGTCTTGTCAGCATTTACATAGAATCGATATTAAAATTACAACGCGGTATTTTTAATGGTTTTTAATGACATATCGGTAAGGACCTATTGATCGACGGCCTACTTAAAACGAGGAAGAAATAATTCTTGTGGTTTAAAAAACAGTGGTGATGTTTTGCACTATGAGAAAATGATAACTGTATTTTTATACAGCGCAATTCAAAGCTGGTTTGTTTCCTTCTCAAAATGAGTTCTACTTTTTTGTCTTAATTTTGTTCAAATCGAAATTGCATAATAGGTTTTTCAGTGTTCATGAAGCGCTGCTTGTTTAGGTTTTAATGGTGCGTAAAAGTAAAATATGTGACAGTAGAGTATCACTTTTAATATGTTTCTTTTTCGAGTTATCAATTTTCTCTCTCTCTCTCTCTCTCTCTCTCTCTCTCTCTCTCTCTTCTTTTCTCTCCCTGTCGCTGTCTTCCTTACGCACAAATACCGAGATCCCCTCACCCTTTCTTTCATTAGATTACTGTTTTCGGTTGCAGCAGATGTGTCCAATAAGACAGACAAACTTCGTGATTAAACTTTCACGCTTTTGCATTTACTCCCTTTCAGTTGCGTCTGCTGTTGGTTCCCTTTCTCTTTCTTTTTCTTTTTCAGTTTTCTAAAGCTATACAAATACTTTTCTCCTTGCATGGAGCAAAGAAATATGAATGCATTCTGTTTCCTTCTCCGTCTCCATTATTTTCATGCGTTTAAAACTAATGAAACGTGCAAAATGAGAATCGGTCTTGTTTAAAAGTGTATAAAATCTGAAGAAAAAAAATCATTCATGAAAATTCAGTTCAAAGATAATTTTTTTTCAAAAGGCTTTAGGTAAAGTCACATTTTCTTATACAAAAAAGGTTGTGTTTGGACCATTTTTAATCGCAAAAACTAAATTGAAGCTGTGGTTTTCCAAGAAAGATCTGGCAGACAGTGACTACTAATAGTTACTGTATAGAACCCAATTAAAAAAAAACAAAAAACAAAAACAGATAATGGATGCCATCAGCAAACTTTTGGGAAATACCGACGTCACAGCATCTGTGAGTAGCAGCATCAGCAACGGCGGAAGTACCACCAGGAGAAGCAATATCAGCACGACCAGCAGCAGCAGATATGGGCGTGGTGCTTCTAACTACGGCAACAACAGACCGCGACCTTGGGCTCGCCAACCGGCTGCGGCCAATGTCAAGGTCAAGAAACCTGTTGCGTAAGTTACGCACTAAATGCACGCACTTCCGCACCGCACCGCACCATACCGCACCGCACAGCGTGCACGGTGTTGCATTGCACTGTGCATATCTCGCCAGGAACAAACACTTTATAATACCGGAGAAAATGGCGGACTTTTACTACACTCAATGTTACGACTATAATTATTCCACTTGATACGAAGTGCACCCGTTACTATTTATGTTAGGATGTTTTATCAGGTTTTTACAGGTTAAACAACGATGGTTTTTGTGTGTACTTCACTTCATTCTGATATCATCACTATGTTTTAACTACTAGTCTATACTGCGACGCCACCGATTTCTGCCTCTAGATCTAGATTTAATCCAGATCTAAATATAGGCGTTTTCTGTTTTGGTAACTTTTAATCCATATCAATATTATTAAAATTCATTCATTAAGATTTTTTTCACCAACTGTCGATAAAAGTATTGTCGCACTTTTTCTTCAAGTACTGTTTTATTGACTTTAAAGCTATTTCCACTTTTATTTTTCGGTCTCGCTCCTCTAAAGATCTTATAAAACATTCTCCTCGTTAAAACGAAAAGGTTTATCCTGAGTAAACCGAAATATAGACTTATTCAAAATATCATGGTCCTCCGAAAACCTCCATGCCTGACCACAAGTCCTACATTTCACCCTTTTTTCTTCTTCTCCACCCTGAACCAGTTTTTACTCAAATTCAGTTTGAAAAAGTTAGTCTAGAAAAAAAAACACTTTTCGAAATTTTTAGAAAAAAGGGCTATCGCTTAAGAGAATTTAGTTGTTGTATGTTTAGGCTAAATTATAATTATTTTACTCTGACCAGACAAACATTTTAGATACATCAAACAAGTGAAAGGCGAAAGAAAAGACCTAAGTCCTCATAATGAATTTTTAAAGTTTTAATAAACAAAAACCATCTCTGAATAAGGTAAATAAATGAAGAAGAAAAGCACTGGGTTTTTCTTTCACGATTGGCCAATGAGCTCTTCACGCTCAACCAATCAGCGCTGTCCAAAATCAATACCTGGCTTCGTGTAAGTTAACCACGGACCAACAAGTCTATGATCAAAACTCCACACTTCTGGGGTCGGTCTCCCGTGTCAGTCTTTGTTTTTGGTGGGTCCATGGGGAGACTTTCACGGTCATTGCTGTCCACTTCAGTCAACCGATTAACCGAAAGTTGTCACTAAAATAATTTGTCATTGATTGGATCGAGAACAATAAAACAAAGCGTGGGTGTCAGAAACATTGTGTTCTATTAAATAGGTGTCCGCGTTATTGACTATCACTTAATTTAATGGACGTTTTATAACGTTTAAAAGTATCGTCGAGTGCTGAAACAGGTGAAAGAAGGCTATGGTTAGGCAGCTGAAAAAGTATAGAAAGGAGACAAAACGTTTGCACAGAGCAATGACATGTCAAGTAATTTGATTCCTTTCTTTCTAAGTATTGGGGCAAAAAGTGGTACTTGTGGTTTCATTAGCCATTCTTAATGTGTTGGATGTCAGAACTTTCAATTAAAAAAAAACCAACAATATTTAAATGCAGAATATAATTATAACTGTTGTTCACGCTCAACGAAACGTCTATATTATTTAGTTACGTCAATTTCAAGTAACGACCAAGGCCTTTATATTGTAAACAATATAATTTTTTTTTCTACACTTCAAGTTTTGTAAATCAACTTGAAGAGTAGAAAAATATATTGTTTACAGTTAAAGGGCCTTCTAAATGCGAGACTGTTACATCCTACACAATTGTACAGGTCAAGACAAAAACTAGACAGCATTCAATACAGTCAGTGTGTAAAGTATGGCCACCCCATTCTAGTCTCACCCTGAATCTTCATTATGGCTTCATAGTCGAATATTTGATACAGGGTTTTTTTTCAGGTATAATACTCACATGCAGAATTAGACTAGTCATACCAATTGCGTTTCACAAATACAATGACCACAAGCATTCATTCCAGGGTTCATCCACCCCCACCCCCCTCTCCTTTAAGCATTCAACCGCTATGAATCTTATTAAGGACAAAAATAATCCCAGAAAATAAATTTTTCTCAGCAAACTTCTCTAACCATTCATAAAAAAAACCGAAAGGAATTTCATCACAAGTCCTAACTTCTCAAAGCGTCAATTTTTTTCAATGTATATCCACCCACACTTTTCCTTCGATCTCCTCACACTAGCCCTACCTAGACTTCAAAAGAAAGTTAAAATCATTAACACCTCAACAACTCTGTTTGATTAACCTAATCAAACCTATGCTTGTCAATATTTGACTGACCGCTAGTTATGTTGGGGCTTTTTCTATTTTTACTCCTCTTCCGTCAGCAAAGCACTGGAGCAGCGAGGGTTTCTGTGGTTAGTTGTGGGGTCCACGATATCTAAAACAACTCTCGAAAGTACAAGCAAGGGTTCATATTGAAGTTGCTCTTGTTCGAGTTTCCGCCCACTCCTACTGTATTCTGTATTGATCTCGGCATGGGTCATGGATGTCGTACAAACGTACTCTCTTAGTCAGTGCTAGGACAGTAACCTATCGGAAAATTGACCATATTGGTAGCGCTCTATTGAGAAAAAGTTAATTTGCGATAGAGGTTTTTTTCATTCCATTGTAATTCTTCTTTGGTTTTCAATCCTCAGATTGGCAGCAATGGGAAGATGAAATTATTTTTCTGATAACAAAACATCAAATTTTATTTAGGAGCTTATGTCTTTGTATAATATTTTTTTACATCTTTATTACGAAGTTTGGTTTTCAACTGAAAAATAATGGTTATACCTTATCATGAAACATTAAAATGTTCCTCATTACACAAAATGAATAAAAAAGAACGAGAGGGAAAGTCATAGAATTTCTACCAAGTTATCCCAAATAATTGGCTTTATGAGAGTTAAAGAGTGTTTGAAGTCATCCAACGCCAAATTAAGCAGTCTCAAGACTTTACATCTTTCCCACAGCAGGAATAGGACTAATCATCCGAGCAAAAATTCAACAAATAATTCAAAGCAATACAGCACAGGTATCTGTCACGGACTCGTATAGAAGTAGACTATTAGACATATTTCAAGCTCTCCCTCTAACCAAGTACCTATTTTGCAGATGGATGGGCTAAGGAAACTACAAACAAGTTAGTTGTAACCAATGACGTTTTACTCTTGTTCTCTAGTTTGGCCCCAACATTACCAACAACCAATGGAGTAAGCGATTATGGCAGCAATGATAATCTGATTTTTTCTCGTCTGTGAAGACCATCTATTTAGCTCGTAATTGTTCATCGTAAAGATGCTTCTAGAAAAATTTGCGTAAATTCCATTATTATGGCTAATTCTTTCACTATAAGAAACATTATATTGTCTTGAGATATATAGAGTGTTGTCACGACGACCTGTGTTAATCATTGTTTTTCGTTAGTCGCTGTCGTTGGTCACTGTTTGCATCTGGGAGTCAGTGCTTTAAGAATTTGGGTGGTCATCATGAACTGTGGCAATATTATTCATCATAATAAATATTATTTCTATAGCGCTCTACAACAAAAAGCTCAAGCTATTAACAGCAACAACAACAGCCAAAAAAAAATGAAAGTATAGTAAGATGAAAAATGGAAACGGCACATACCATGAAACGCATATATATGCGCTGCATTTAAAATTAACTAATTTCCAGCAAATTCGCAGGGTTCTATATCCACCATGTTTTCCTCTCTGTGTGTCTCAGTTTCTTTGTTTACTAGCTCTATTAATATAATTATTAATTATTCAGGAGACTCTTTGTCTCCCCTTACTCTTGCCGTTGACTTTGTGGCAAGTCAATTAGTTGCATGTTACAGTACGCGATCTATTAGTAGACTATGCCTACCTTTTACCATAACTTGTCTACATATTATAACCACATTAGTTCAAAAGACAACCTTGAATGATAACGTCATAAATAGTGAGCCCCGAATAAGCCCAATTTACCATTTTCCAAAATGCGGCTTAACTCGTGACAGAAATGAATGCGCTTTCTCTCTACATTGTTGATATCGGATCAAATTTCAAAGCGCATTGTCTTATAGGATGAATTAAGTAGTCAGTTCGCTTACAGTTTCCGCCGTTTTGCCTGAATCATGGCGGCGAAAATGTTAAAAGAGATTTCTTTTTCATGACTTTTGTATAGAGTATATCGCACTAAAGAAAATGCAATGCATAATTGGAAACATTTAGATGGCTAAGATAGTGAGGTTTTGCAAGCCCTATGTTACGTGCCTTAGTAACGATTACATCAGAACGTAGATGAGGGGCGGGACGTGAAAAATACAACTAACGTACGTGTCGTGCTGCGAAACTTATGCGATATTAGACACCTTGCGTGTGGACGATGATAAAATACGACATAATAATGCCTATAGGCAGCGCAGGTTTTACAGCAGACGATTGGCAAACCGGTCCGTTAGCTCAACAGTGTGTCTTTTTTTAGATGGCCAATCTGTATTTTCTCCCCTATGAGTATTTCCTCCTTGACGGGCCCATAACGCATGGTCTCTACTTTTGAAGAACGCACGGACATCGTATTAATTTCACAACCTATAGCCGTTCTTTCTATTGTTCATATTCCTGCTCTTTCTTCATCTGTCATTCTTTCTAGACATAAATTAAGTTTTATTTGAAATAAAAAAAAACAGTCATATCAGCTGCATACGTGCAAGGGTAGTGCTCTCATATGAAGTTATTTGATATGAAAATATACGTGTTTTCTGAGTAAACTACTTACAAAGCACAAAGCCTTACATTACAATGAAATAAAGCCCTTTAAAATATTGGGAGACGTCAAGTCAACCTTGCCTCTAAAAATAGCCTAACATCCCAAATCAGAAGAAGGTGAAGGTCACTCAAGGAGCAGCTTGAGTGTGGCCTTAAATCTTGAAACCTTTTACGATATCATGGAAATTCAATAAGAGTGAGATTAGGAATCTTTCTACTCTATAATGAGTCAATTATCTCCCCTTTTATTTCACACTCAGTTGCTGGCCTTGGAAGTTTGTAATTATAGGCTTAAGGCTTCTTTCAACTGCTCCATTAGGTCCGGATGGGAAAATTAATGATGATTGTTTCAGGGTTGGATGGGTGGATTTATAAGGGTTTATAGCAGGCTCGTTTTCGCCTTTGTTGGATTGTCAAAGGTGAGATTGTTGGAGTAGAATAGATTGAGTGGAAAAGGGTGAATGGTTTAATGGGTTAGACGCACTTATAAGATTAAAACGAAGAAAAAAATCGTTGAGAAGAAAATGTTAGATGAAGAGTAAAAATAAAGAAGATCGAAAGGAGGTATATAACGCAATTGAATGAATGGCGGAAGAAAAGTGAAAGGCTATTAATGGAAAAAAGACGACCGTTGAATGGTAAAAAAAAGAGGAGCTATGCATTATAGGAGAAAAAGAAGAAACTTGTTGATGTCTTAACAAAATAATATTTAAAAGAAAACTGTCTAAGACCATGACCTTTTAAGAATCAGTACAGTTTACTACAAAACTCAAGGTTTTTGGGAATGTGTTGCTCCAAGGTCTTTTAGGTTTTTTCTCCCTCGCTCCTTCTCATTCTGCCTTTCTGTCTATTTCTGTCTGTTTGTCTGTTTTTTGTCTGCCTGTCTGTCTGTCTCTTGCTTTTCATCACATTATAGAACTGAAAAGTAGTACAGAAGCAGTCCAAGTACCATATTTAAGAATTAACAATTACTGGAGTGAAGGTTTTACCCGCTATTTATAAAAAAAAAATCTTTACATGCCCCCCTCCCTTTCACAAAGACTTATACACTACCAACCAACCTATGATCGAACTGTAATAACCAGGTAATTTACCCCGATACTCTGTGGCCTTCATAATTGTCACCCCCAAGGCCTGGTGGTCTGTGGACGCAGACTGAACTGCTGGGTGATCAGGCCAGGTCGCTCTGCTGCTAACCTGTTTATTGCCTGGCAGGCGTCAGACCAGGCATTGTTACAGACCCGATACCCCCGGGGGAATTACATCCTTATGGGTGCCGGTGGTTAAGTCAGGGCAAGTTAGTGTGAGCAAAAACGCGATACAGGTGTTTTAAATGGTGAATGCTGTGTCGGGGTATTGAACCGAGATATTGGTGTTTTGTGGGGGGGTTTGGTATTAAACGAAGTTTTTATTAGGGGTAATCATGGGAAAAGTCAATAAAGTTGGGAACCATTAGGTAGGCCTAGTCTGCTGGTTTTTCATGTCGAATGATTTTTTTTTGTATTCCGATTTGCATCTGCCATTCTCTGTCAAAGACATACTTTCTCTCTCTCTCCCTCTCTCTCTGCCCCTCTCTACCCCCTCTCTATCTCTCTTTCCCTAACCATATTCACTGTCCTTATTTCAGTTTGGTAAGTCTCTCATCTTCTTTCCATTTCCTCCCACTTTATATCTTTTATAACTACACTGCGCCTTCTTTTTCTTACATTTCGAACATAAAATAATTCCATTCGTCCTGGAAAAAATGCCCATTCTCTTTTGTTTTAAATTCCTTCACGCGGTATCTTACTCTCTGCTATTCTGTTTCCATTCATATATGATCATTTTTATCCCTCGGCCAGTCCCATTCTGTTATTCATTACTCGGTCTCTCTATTATTCTCTCAAAAGGATTTTCCCGAAAACCAGGCACTCTGAAGTCTTTTAGCCATGCATGCATGTTTACACGTATAAATTAACTGTGACATCTAAAATCATAGTATTTTGTATTCTATTTATCTTTGTTTGATTTTAGTTTCATTCGAATACATTTTTATATCTTTGTATGTAAAACATAATTTTATGTACTCTTATACCTTTTAATTGTAAAGCGCTCTAAGCCTGAGCTTCTTGGGTTAGAGCGCTAGAGGAATTATATTTTATTATTATTACTGCATTGATTGATTTTATGCGGTAAATCTTGAGTCTCCAGACAAAATTGTCAGCTGATAACGATCACCAAAAACTCAAGCATTTTTTTTTAAACCTCAGGTTTTAAGTTTATTGCATTGGTAATCTAAACACTGGACCTCTCCAAAAGAAAACAAAGCTTTCCAGTTTTATCAGAATCTTATTAAAGTTAAGCTGGCATGAAAGAACGCAAACGCAATTCAATAACGACTAATATAATCTAACCAGCAGGGCCACAGAGTAAGCCTAGTTTCGTTTTGTTTTCCAGGAACCCGGAAATTGTGCCCAGTTCACGTGCTTTTTAGTTACGCGATTTGGCAGGTTAGCGTTATGAAATGTTTAGGGAGTGGATTAGTCTAGACACGGGTTATGCACGTGAGAAATTCGTCTGTCTTGGGTCTAGGTGACCCTTGTAAAAGTTCAGGACATTGGCAACAAAATTACCGTCTGGACACTCAGAAGAGTAGCAGTTATAGCGCATAGTTCTAGCATACTGACAAGATCTTTTACTGCCCATAGTCGGGTACTCCTTTAAGGTATGAGTGAGGCGGAAATGTATGGGTAAATAGACTATCTCAAGCACCAAGCGATGATCTGCCGAACGTAGAACCAAACCCGAGATCTCTCAGTCCCAAGCATATTTATCACGACGCTTCACTGACAACAAGTCAGCTCAGCCGATCAATAAATAGCTGTGTACATTTTTTTCAGTACATTTATTGTTAAATTTTAGATGGGTTGAATTTTAACAAGTTATATATAAGAGTTTTGGGTCAAAAGACACCAACGAACACAACGTTTTTACATTGAAGGCTTGGCCTATACTGACATTCACTAGATTTGGGGGGGGGGGTAGCGTTTATCGATTTGACCAAGATTTAGAGAGAAATAAATTATAAACAAGTCCCGTTATATTAGCTTCTTCGATTCAGTTATGGTATAAATAATTCCGATAGTTTTTTATTACTACTGTTACCATGAAAACTTGGACTGTATACATCGCATACTTCTACCAAAGTCCTCAAGTATGTCGAATTCTTTGCTTCTACTCTTTTCCTTTCCCTCTTTGAACAACCCCTGTTGCTTTTGGCACAGCAATGCTATAAATACTGCCATTGCTGATAATGTTATTATTAGAATCTGTCTCTACTTCTTTTTTCAGAAGTGATGACATTTTTTTTGCAATGAATGTAACCGAAAATGTTGTGCTCTTTAAGTCAACATAATTTATTAGTGCGGTGAACATACCTAAGATACTGGTTTACAAAACAACATTCTTACGTCTTCTTATCCTTAAACAACGCAACGAACAACCAGAAGATTCTACATTAAACATCATGTTAAACTTTCGTACGTGCACATATGGCTTCAATATTCTCCATATATTTATGTAAATTGCGTATCAGGCACATAGAGCTTAATGAGACCTCATAAAGGCGGATTATCCCTAGATCTTGCAGACTTGAGATAATCCTCTCTCCCACCTGGTCAGCCATTGACCCATGGGATTGGGCCAGGCAGGGACCCTTAGAGTCATGCAGATACTCGGAAATCGGACAATATCCGGTTTATAAGGATTTCTCATGAGTATGAAATTCGGTTTTCAAACTTCAGTATCTACTTTGGGTTTTATATTCGTTTTTGTTTTGTTGTTTAAGTAAAAAAATTGGATCTTTCTCGTGAGCAAAATTACTAGACGTGCTTGCAGGCCTCTTTTCCAGGGAAATTGAAATCTTCAGAATTTATCTCGGGTGGTTTAATTTTTTAGAAAATTCTCAAGTTTCTTTCTGATAATGTTCATCGTTTGATTGCAAAATTTGCCAGTATCATGGTAAACGAAAAACATCCTATAGACTAATTTATAAAGAATTGTAGTTCGCCAAAATTTTGCCCTTAAGTAACTTTTCAAAGAAAAAGGTAGCTTCTCGTAACAGAGTCAGATAATCCAATTCGTTTCGTTTCGTCTAGAGAAGTCGATTATTTTTTCTGATTTTTTTCGAACTAATATAACCGATTAAGAAAGGAATTTTATCCACTTTTTCGGATCTATGGTTTCGGAGTACAGCTGTTGTCTGGTGTTCCGATCGATTACAATCGGATAAGTTCTTGCGTGATCTTACAGAAACGCTTGAGATTTATTGCGACTCTGACGCAAGAATTGTACAACATCTGTCTGTCGCATTTTTAATCAAAATGGTACTTAAGAATGGAAAGTCACACTGCTAATGTGACTATTATTAATATACGTGAGGAAATGTAAGAGAAAAGTTTGTAGTTAATAGGTTTGTCTTCAGGAATCTGGTTAAAACAGTATCAAAACTCGTAACAGTCAGCAGTAACGTATCAATATGAGTTAGAATAAAGATAGAAGAAAGCAAAAAGTTTTGGCTTCAATTCTAGAGAATTCACAGAAGAAAAAAAGACATACACGGAGAGAGATAGAGAAAGAGATAGGGGGAGAGAAATAGAGAGATCGAGCTATAGATAGACAGAGTGATAAACTAAAGAATAAGCATAGAGTTTAGACTAGACAAAGAGGGATGAAATGAAGGGCATTAGATACGCAGAGGAGATACAATACACGAGGGCAAAGGAAGGCGTGCGGCGCTGCCTTTTGGTACGCCACAGCTCTTATAATAAATATTAAAACTGTTGCTAAAAATGCGCTCTTTATGTAAGTAAGTATATCTTAATATATATCTAAACATGATACAGTATGGAACAGAATTATCCGACACTGTATGTCATTTTAGAGCCAGATTTCCAATTCAGGATCAATAAAATATTTCTTGTGTTATCTTTGATTGTAACGAAGTTAGACATTGTTCTAGTCTAGTTCCTTAGTCATGCTAGGTACAATGTAGACCTAGATTAAGGCTACGCTTATTTTCTTGATGGAATGTGTTAAGCATTCATAGTTATAAGAAACTTACGGATTTCATAACTCGTTAAAATCTAGAATGATCGCCTATTATTAGTTTTGTAGATCTAGTCTTCTGGATTTATCTAGATTATTATCTTCCGGTTAATTTACATAATGTTTGATGACCGGCGACCCATTTTTAACTTGGCTCGCGATTGGGTGTCGCTGCCGTATTAGGCCACGCCTTTCTCACCTTTCTTGTAAAGGGTCGAATTTTCTAGCGATTGTGTGTTATTTCTAGATGTGTATTTTGCTTATAAATAGAGCTCGCGTGGATGATAAAAAGGAGAGTGGGTAGGACAAGAGTGGAGAGACAAGGAGAGAAGACTGAGAGGATAAAATACTGGACGAAGAGAGCGTGAGCAGTTTTTCTGCAAAAGTTAGATCTACGATTTGTTTATGCTGGATATTGGCAATTCCTATGTTATTATTTTCGACTGCTGCTGGATGTATTTACTGTTTCGTGTTGATTTCTTCATTTTAAGTTGAATGAACTTATTTTCTACGTTCTTCATACGACTTTTCACGTTTACAAGATTTAAAAAGAACTCACAAGTCTCGCATCAGGAGTTGTATTCGTTTACTCGATTATTATTTCTGGTGTTTGTGACATTGATACAGCCAACACCAATATCTTAATCGATGGCAGCATTATCAAAACGTAATGTTCTTTAAACTGGTATAGCAGTTCATTTTTCACTACCACCATTCTCACAACTATAAATTGATTTCAGTGCTTTAGAAATATATATATATATATTACCGGGTAAACTTAAT
>BMAT01006319.1:199081-209722 GCA_019649035.1 Elysia marginata
CCCTCTCTCTCATTCTCTCTTCTCCTTTCACTCCTTATACTTTCTCTGTAATATCTATCACGTTGAAACTCCGCCCTTGACACACGGAAGTTTTCTCCTCATGCGTTAAGTTTTGCGTACACCGGACAACAACCAGTGCTTTCCCGTCCCATTTTTTAATGTTAGTTTCAAAACAACAATGGCGGCGACCACAAAGTATACATCATTGTGCAAAAAGAAAGATGAAATAGAAGGGCAGATAAAAGAACTTTTAGATCTTCTTGAATCGGTAAGTTCTGAAAAGATGGCAGAAAATATCAGGTATAGATCTAATATAAAACTGGAAGTCTAGAAAAGTATTTTGGATACCAATCAAGTTTTAGAGTCCTTGTAACTGCAGAGTGCAATGCCAAGAGAAAGAGCTTAGAAGAGGAAAGCCTCGAGATCAAAGGGAGGGGGGGGGGGCTTTATAATTTATTACACATTTAATGTCAACTTATCTAAGATTGCAGACCAGTGGAGGTATATGTAATTCTTAGAAGCAGAAAATTTGCTTCATAAGAGGCTCTGGCGCCTGGTGTATAAGAGAAGGCTCCAAATTAAGCTCGAGTCACTCTATTCCTTACCATGTCCAATCAATCAATGTTCCTACCGACCAAACGATGAAAAACCAAAACTTTCACTTTGTAGGGGCACTAGCTGGGTTGATTATTTTGTAACGAGCAAATTATGTCATCCCCAAAGCATCCTTCTATCAATTGGTCTGAGATCAGTAAGTAGAAGCCAAACAGGCTTAATCCTGGGATTGGCCCGCTCATGTTAAAAATGGATTATCATTCCCTTCATTTCGTCAGTCTTCCCAGCGGGCCAATTCCAGGATTATCCCGCCAAAAAAATCTAAAAAAGTAAAATTGTCTAACAATCATGATCTTACAGGTTGCACATCAATTGCCATTTAAAATGATAAATTAGGCAAAAGGAATTTTCCATGACCAAAAGTAGATAGATTTATACTGAAAAGATATGGTTATTTTTAGATGTTAGTCGACTGTCAAACCCGTGTTAAGTTGAAACAGTGTCGTGATTATAACAGGATGGTAGGTAGGCAACGAGCCTCTCTGCAGGTGTGTTTTCCTTATCAACCACTCACCACATAAAAATAAAAAAATGAGTACAGAATCACAACCTTTTAAGGCTATTGCAGCCTTATTTGCAACTTAACATCAATTCAAGTCAATCTCAATACTTCATACTCAGAATCATAGCCTATTTTTTACCATGCAGCAAAAGGGCGTGGGCCTGAAAGAACCTCTAACCGATGCTGAGGGCTACCCAAGGGCAGACATTGATGTCTACTCCTGCCGGCATGCTCGACATCAAATATCATGTAAGTGAAGATTGTGTGTGTGTTTGAATTTAAAGTTTTAACAACATCGATGAACCATAAAGGATGCACTTAAATTGATAAATAGGCCTACAGCTGAGACAGTTCATACAGGCTACAATGTTAAGACCTTGCTTTATTTTTATACCAGGTCTTCAAAATGACCATGTTGCCGTCATGAAGGAAATTGAGGAGGAGCTGACGAACATCCACCAGCAGGCGAGGGAACAAAAGTCACAGGCAGACATGCTCCCACAGTCTTCCTCTGTAGATGGTCCTGTTGCTATGGAAACAGATCGACTACCTTTTGCCCTTGTAGACAGGGTGGACCCCGGCTCCCCTGCTGCTTATGGAGTTAGTTATATAATTTTTCTGTTTTGCTCTGAAAAAAAGACAAAGAGAAAGAATTAAGGGGAGGTCGATGGTCCTAACACTCTAAATAATAATTAATTTCAATTTACTTCCCTTGTTTTATTTTTCCTTAGGAACTGACCATGGGATGCACTATTTTGTTTTGCTGTGTTAATAGTTTTTCTTTTTTGTTTAATGAAATCATTTTTGTTAAAGCCGTAACTTGTTTCTTTTTTTCTTTACTTTTATAAAAATGTCTTTTTATATCAATTCAGTTGTCAGCATGTTGATAAAGGAAAAAAGAGCCAGGCATAAAGTTGATGTAAGAGGAACTCTTCACTATATTAAAGACAAAAAAATTTCAGTCAATGCAAAACATGTCTATTTATCAAAAGGTTAACAAAATTGCTGTTGGTTTTAAGTGAATTATGCCGTAAAAACTTGCACAGAAATCAACTTTTCACTTGTGTCAATGTTATTGGCTATGTTCTCTTGATATCAACTTAAGCAGAGTTGAATATAGCTAAATACACTGACGGTTAATTTTGACAAAATCTTGAAAGTTAGCAACTTTTGAGTTTTATTGTTCAGGGTTCGGCCAAATTCTTTAAGCATGGCACAAATATAAGATATTTAGTTTATGGGTAAAAGTTGACTACTTTTTTCTTTGGGTTAATTTTTAGTGCTCTTTCTTACATTCTACTTCGTCTTGTATTGTTGTAATAATGGCTGGAATTGGAAAATTTGAACTGGACATGTTTTGGGTTTGCCCTTTAAACCTTTTTTTTTTCTGAATCTACATTTCCATTGTATTTACTTTTTTGGCACAGGGTTTAGAAGTCGGTGATGAGCTTCTTGAATTTGGTTCTGTCATGTCCGAGAACTTTGTCAATCTCCAAACCCTGGCCTCCGTGATGCAGCACTCAAAAGGAGTAAGTCATGTCAACTGTCTTGTGACGAATAGGAGAAAGTGGTTTAGGTCCACTGCCTGTTTGCGTTTCAATTTGCTCATCCATTCAGTTCAATTCAAGTTTATTCAGTCACTTCATAGTTACTTAAATACATGAGATTGAAAATAATCAATGATCAGTTAGGCTGACAGATTCCAACATTATGAATATTATAGTAAAGCACTGTTATTATAGAATATCAATATTATATCATTGTCATTGTCTCTCTCACTGAGACCCACAGGCACTCCTTCCTTTCTCTTCCTATGTATTCTTGTTTTATGTTATATATGTTTTATATTTTATAAATATTCAGAGGGCATAATTATGTAAATTTCATTTATTTTATTTTAGTTCTTTTTGGATGCAAACCAATAGTAGTTGTCGGTGTAACAAATGTTTAATAAACCAGCAATTTTTAATTTTTTTTTAATGAACGCCTCAAAATTATAAAACCATACTGCTTTAACTAAATCCAATATGGGAGGGTTTGTACTGGTTGTACCCAAAAAAATCAAGCTGATTCAAAATTGAGAATAACTTTATGCATCTGGTTGCTCTGGTTCGTTAAAAAAAAGTTTCCTCATGAAAAGAATTTCCAGCCTACTACTCATTTGCCGAGGATGCAAGACATTTTCTCCTAATTTGGGTGGTTCCCAGTGTGTATGATTTTGAAAAATATTGCAGGGCTATATAAAGGAACATCAAGCTCTGTTCTGCTCTGCTCAACGAAAACTCAACAATTGCAATTTGTACCTAGTGATATTTTGCTTTGTCTTTCTACAGTACCTTCATTATAATTTATTTGTATTTCCAGAGGCCTCTGCGCTGCGTAGTCATAAGGAAAGGAAGGAAGGTTAATCTCAACGTTACCCCAAACACTTGGAGTGGACCAGGGTTGTTAGGGTGAGTTTCAGGGATGCCATTTTTTTCAGTTGTTTTCCATTTTCTCCAAGCCTGAGAAACTGAATGAACACACAAATTTGAACAAGATTGATCCCATGAACAATGTCAATTCAGTGCCCATTGAATGAGATATTTTGTAATAAGTTATTTATAGGAGAACATGGGCTCATGAATTTTCAGTTATTTTTGAGGAAATTTTAATGGTGTCCCTGGAGTTTTCTGTGCTGTTTTCTCTTTAATATTTAGTAAAATGAGACTACAAATGTTGTATGTACAGCCTTTGTTACTCTTGAGATATTTTGCTCGCAACAAGGGCGAATGAGTCGGGTGTCCCATCTATTTCACAATTCAAGGTGTGGCTTTTTTTAGAAGTGCATTTTTTTAGCTTCTAAATGTAATAAATTTCATGAAATTATTACGATTTTGTAGAAAGATATTAAAAACTTTGGTCAATTTGAAATATAGAGTGAAAGAAGAAAAGATTGAACTTTAAATGGCATTTTCTCAAACAAAGTAATGTTTAACTTCAGAGTCATATGTCCTGGATGCAAGAGATTTGAGCTTTAGTTTTGACAATTACCCAACCTTTGTAACCAAAAAAAAATTTTTTTTTCGAGATACGGTTTTCTGAGATGTGGTGAAGTTTATCAATGGTCTCAAGGACAATCTATAAAACTTTAATTATAATATTTAAGAAAACAGATTCATTTATAAATTAGAAGTAAAGCACAATGGCATGGTACATTGCGCCTAAAAATATCTTAGTTTATTATTCCGCTATGGTATTACTTAAAGTAAAACCCTCCTGAAGTTATAAAAACACTATTCACCAAGCAGCTTTTTCCCAAAGATATGGCATGTATGATGTAGTCGCAGCTTGAGACTGGCTAAGGTCAGGCTAAATTGCGGAGGCAGTAGCAACTTAACCAGTTATCAGTAATACCTGTTGATGACCTGTATGCCATGGATTCATATATATGACAGATGGAAAATAATTCATAGACCATTTTTCTTGGTATTGGTAGTAGACATTTGGCTTTTGATCCAAGAGGCCCAGGGTTCGAGCCCCTAGGGCTGCAAGTTGACGTTAATACCTTATCAAAGGCTGCTTTTTACAAACATTAATTTTTTTTGCTGCACTTAGATGTAAAATGGGTACCCGGCTATTGGCAGTTAAAGATCTAGTCAACGTGCTAGTGTGATTACTACTCTTCTGTGAGTAGAAGGTAATTTGGTTAGTAATGGAAAAACTGTCAGGGAAACCATCTAAAGAGCATTTGGCCTTGGGGACTAGACACTTTCTAAAACTGCTCTCTATCCTTCGCTTTGAACCTAGCTCTAGCTATGACCATCTGTCTTCTGTCTTTTGTTAGTTTTAGTCATTACTTTCTGTGATGAGACTTTTAGTTTTATTTTAGGTTTGAAAATTTATAAAAAAAATTTATTTATTCTCTTGTTCTTTCTCAGTTGTAATATCAAGCCTACCAAGAAGTGACGGCAGTCAAGGATCAATAAATTTCATCCGTGTCATGTTGAATGTGTGGTAAGTTTTATGCAATCGGTACTGCGGGCTCCAATTTGAGGTGCGAGTCAGAGTTTTGACATTTTTTAAAGTTTGAAACATTTTAAATAATAGCAGAGCTGCCCACCCCTAATCAACTGACTTCAGTATTTTAAGACCTCCATCAGTATTCACCACAAGAACAAAGTCTGACAAAAAGAAGATGTTTCTCTGTATATGGGCAGGTTACTTGTGGAAGTTGTTGAGTTCTTGATCATTTGAAGTTGAACTGTCTCTACATTCTATTGGTTACCTCGCAAGAAAATTATGATTTTACCTAAAAAAGACATTGACTCGTTTTAAACCAATGAACTGGTGCATTTTGGCTTTGAAAGTAATCTTCTCATTTTAAAGTTATAGGCAGACTTTTTATAGGCCTAGGTTTTATAATTTCTCTTCAATTTTAGCAATCATAGATATCGTCCCAAGTCATAGCTTATTTCGGCATTTTAGCTTTGACATCAGTTGTCCAGTATTTTGGCAGTCCTTCTGGTACTAAGGTACTGAAATCGGCACTGGCTGTCAGCTCTTCTATTGTGTTTCGTCTTCTTTACTACATCAGGAATAATAATAATAATAATAATAATTCTCTTATACATAGCGCCTAAAATCCACGAAAACTGTGCTCGGTGGAGCTAATACAATCATTATAGCAGAATAAAGTTACCTTAGTTAGCCAAACCTAGAACAAAATTGAAAACCTACGGGGACAGAGCTTTTACTTTCCAGGGCCCAGATATTTGGAACCGTCTACCCTTATCAGTCCACCAGTCCGAATCATTATCTAGATTTAAATCAATTCTGAAGACATACTTATTTAAAAACTGAACCATTATAAGAAATTTATTAGGAACCCAAAATTTACAATTTTTCTTGACCATGTTTTCTTGCATTTGATATATCTATCTTTGTTTTTTAAATTGATTTTTTTTTACAATTGTCTACGTTATCCATGTTTTTGAAAACTTGTATGGAAGAAACTGTGTAGCTTTTATTTTGTCAAGCGCTTTGAGACTTTATATTATTGTAAAAAGCGCTATATAAATTTAGATATTATTGCTATTATTATTATTAGTTCAAGTTTTAAAATAGTGCATTTTATGCCATTTAATACTAAGGTTAAAAAAGGTTTTACTCTAGCCCAGAAATATGTATTTTTTTGTTTCATATTAAGCAAAAACTTTTTTTTTTCATGATTTTCAATCAAACCTAGTCTGAACAACTTGTGCCTGATAAATCTCCCTTTCTTCCCAAAATACTTTAGGTAGTTGCAACTATAAATATGATTTGGCGATTGAGATAAACTTCACTCTGTAAATAGATCAAAGGACACTTATTTCAAATATTATTTTGTTTTTTTTTAAATTTTTTGTTGATGTTGATTAAGAAATAGAACAAATTCTTTGGGGCCAATGATTTGATGTGTAAATTTGAATATACTGTCATAGGTAAAATTCAAGTACTTTTTTTTTTTAATCAATCCATAGCAGTTTTTTTTTAGCACAGAAATATGGTGCAAAAATGCTTATGAATAGTAAAAAGTTTTTAAAAAATTGCATTTGCTAGAGTACAAGCTTTTCACATGGTTTTTAATCGGACGCTTATATTTCAAATTTCAAACTTACAAAAATTGTTGTTCCCAGATTAGCAGCTGTTGAAACAGAACAGGAATGTGCTGATGGTGAAGAAAGTACAGGAATGAGTCTGCTTTGTGTATATATTTCATTTCTTTTGAATGAATCCTCTTGTTTCACCTTGATATGAAAATTGTTTATGTTATACGATGGTTGATTTGAATAAATACAAGCATTTGTTTTTCACAACTGTTTATTTGTTTCTTTTTCACTGTTTTTACTTTTGCCAAATGTTCAGAAGAGACCTAGCTACCCAATAAGTGCAGGGTGGGTACAGGGTTTGACCTGAATAGGAATTGAACCCGAAACCTCTGGAATAGCGCACACCTCATCAGCTCACTAAATAACATATGTCTTGCATTCTATCCGATGGTGTAAGTGGTATGACCTGGTCTTGAGGTATAGGCTTTCAAAGTTAAGAGGTCGTTTAGAAGTCAAATTAATTTTTGTTTCATTTCAGATATTGATGCATCATGCTTAACCCATTTCAAACAGTTTTCACACCTGATTCATGTTAAAATTTCATGTCCTTGAAGGAAATCTTTTTTCTTTTCCTCAAGATCCTTGTAGTTGTAGCAATGCCATTTAAGTGAACACTTTTTGGTGGCTTTTAAGCTGTTGACAAAATACCTATGTGTTTGTAATTCAGGTTGCAATTTGAATTGGACAATAAATTCTTGAAGTAATGTATAACAACAAAGGTATGGAGGGTGGGGGGAGGAGAGGCACAAAATTCTTAAAGGCTCAAATGGAATTTTGTAATGTTTATTTACATATTCACAAGAATAAGTAGTACATAATGATAAAGACATTCAAAGAGAACCATGGGTTAACGTATAAAGACATTTTGCCATGTCAGAATGGAATGGAGTGAAATACGCATTTCAAAAACACATGTACATCTTTTTGTTTTACTCAGTTTTAGTTTACAAGTTATTTGTTTCGGTTGTAATTTCAATCAGAAATGAATTTCATAACGGATAATCAATTTTTAGACCATTTTATATCTAAATTAAGCCTGGTAAAAATTTCTCAATACACTTGCAATATCAATTACTAATATGAAATTTGTAGTAAATAAAATTGTAAAGCTTTTGATTTTATAACTTTCAAAAAGAAGAAAAAAAAATACGGTATGCAAATTTTTCAAAAAGCCAAATCATCTAATATATCATAACATTAACAAACATCGAATCCTGTTTTTTTTTTATATGAATTAACGTACAATTGTTTAAAGACTTTGGGTGAGCTAGTTAAAGCAGGTATTGAAATTTTTAAAAAGAGTTTAAACAACTGTACAATAACAATTTTGGCATAATTTAATCTATTCTCATTTTTTTTTTCCAACAATAAATGACTCATCTCTAAGACTGATATTACTACCATCTTTACTTTTCTAAGTCAATGAAATTGTGTAAATATTATTAATCTGAAATGACATCAAAGACAAAAAACCCTCAAAAACTATAACAAAAACGCCAATAAAAAACTCTACAGTTGAAAAGAGTTGAACATGTATATGTGTGTGTATGTGTGTGTGTGTGTGGGGGGGGGAGGGTGCACCTTCCCACTATTTGTGAGACAACCAAAGTAAATCAGACACAACTCGGAATTTCGACCTATTGATTGATTAACCCTTTCACTGCCCTGCCCTGGGTCTCACTAAGGTTGTACAATTCTTGTTGTGTCTTATGAACAGTCAAAGGGGTATTTAACTATAAAAAAAAAACCCAAAACTTGTAACCACGGTAAGTCAAACAGCTTATTTCAATCGCTAAAAAGCAGATTTCTGAGGGGGGGGGGGGTTCATTTTTTTTCTATTTTTTTAAACAGTACTGGCAGAACCTACCCAGCAGAGAAGGGGTTAACATTAAATGATTTATTACACCTGTAATCTACGCCCTTGAACAAGTTCAAAAAATTATAACACTAGCTTATCTTTATCTTGAGTCCTTCAATTTGTAAGACAATAAAAATAGTTTACTATGAAGCAAATAATTACATTGAGAGGGCTCTAACTAAAAAAATTACTCAAGAGTCAGAATGATTGGTTCCTGATTTACCCAGCTTGCCTCACATGTTACGTTACAGTGGAACACCTGGAAAAATGCTAAAAATAGGTCTAATAAGAGGGGTCGAATTACTCTACCCATAAATCCAAACATCTTCAAATTAAAGTCACATTAGAGGGGTATCTTTCATGAGAGGGTCTTATTTGAGAGGGTTCCACTGTGTTAATGAAGTGCAATGTTAAGTTGGTTGGTTGTTTGAATTTTTACGGCCCAGTCAACTTTGAGGTTATATACCAGAGACGGCGCTGTGGACAATTGAAAGCGTGCTGCCGCACTGTGATGTAAGGAGTGCTTGCGTACACCACACCCAGTCACATTATCCTGTCACCTGGCCAACCAGACTTAGCACTAAATCCATTAATGCCAGACACTAGGCGGATCAGCTGCTAATACCAATTTGAAAGTCCTCGGTTTAACTCGGCCAGCGATCGAACCACACATCTCCCGATCTCTGAGCAAGTGTCTTAGTCTTACCGCTAGGCCACAGAGCCAATCATTGCAAGGTTAAAGGAACTTCTTTTGATTTTGAAATGACAGGCCTCAACAGTAGTTTTGACCGTGCTTCTTTTGCTAAGTTGAAGAAGTAGACATAAAACAAGGGAACAGAAGAAAATCTTTCCAAGAATTTGAGTTCCATTCTAGATATTTTGAACAAATATAAACTTCTAGTTATGCTTTTAAATATATTTTGACTTATCAGTAAAGTGACCCGGGGCAATTCCACGCCTGCCGTTACGGACAAAATACGCAGCTCGGGCCGTTGTTACAACTTATAAAGTAAAGCATTCTAAGGTCAAAAACAAAATTTAGGCACAAAATCATTAACAGGGTTATTCCCCTTTTTCATTACATTGGTGTAGCATTGCTCTTTTAATAACAATCAAATTCAAAGAGAATTAAGAATGTTTATTTTCTGAAAGTTCTAATTAAAACAAGTATTCGTATCACCCTGCTTTGAGTTATCTGGACTCAACTGTATATAAGGAAAGAAAAAAAAACAGTGAAGGAAAAGGTCAATATAAAATGCTGCATCAAAATTGATTGCATAGAAAAAAATTGGGTGTCCCTGACAAGGTTTGGGAATGGCATCATCAAAATCTTTGGAGAATAAAAAGCTGACATTTAACTTAAGATCACAACTAACCAAAAAGGAGAGCTTTTAACAGGCCAGTCTGACTAGTTGTAGATCATAACTAGCAAAGTTTTGCTAGAGGCAAATCACTTGCATTTGTAACATAACATATTTAATTATTTGACAACCCTCGATCTACTCTGAAAAAATTTCTTTAAGACAATAAGAGTGTTATAGCAAACTTGTGAAACCGGAGTCCAAGTCTGCTGCAGTAAAAGAAAAAAAACCTGGGGTTTTAACAATCAGTTGATTCAGCAAACCTCGACCATGAAGACTTTTGCCTGTGAAAAACCTAGGCTGTAACGAACACTTTTCAAAGATCTATTGTACCTTAGCCTCTGACTTTGCGAACGATGGTTGTCAGAAACTCTTGCCATAACAAAGTTCCAATGCCCAAACTCTTAATTAAGGTATCAGAATATTTGCAAAACAGGCCGTCACTGTGTGTAAATGCATACATATATATATATATACCTTTGCTTCTCAAAAGGGCATCATACCACCAATAAAGAAAATTGCTTTTTGATTGATAGTAAATGAAGACAACTCATGCAATAGAATATTAAAGCTGAGAACTGTTAAAGATATTGCCGAAATTTCAGTTTCCAAGATTTTTTTTTCATCTAAGAGGAAAACAAGAAACAAAAGGCCAAAGTAAGAAAACTTATGAAG
>BMAT01006320.1:9167-30065 GCA_019649035.1 Elysia marginata
AATGCTACGCAGGCCAAGGGCTAGCCTACAGTCCACCTGTCACTGTCGGTGTCACTCAGTAGATTACAGTACGGGCGGGCGAGGTGTTGGCAATTTGCATCATCTGATTTGTTCATCCACGCCCCACAGGTCTTTGTCCACCTTCTTGTTCTAGACTCTCTCTTCACACTCTTGCCCCCTTGTCTTACCCTTCACGCAACATGCGTGGGTAGATAGGCCTGCGTTTTAACAAAGAAGATGCAAATTTCTGTGGAGTGATGCTGGCCATTCCCTCGAAACGAGCTAGCTCACTTTCGCTCACATCCCAGTGGTTGCCTGGTCCACTTAAAAGGTATTTTTCCCGATTTCATAGCGTGCATTTAGCCGATATAATGTGCATTTTGGGTATACTGATTATATAGAAATAAATCGGTCATAGCGATTTGGCGTTAGTTTAACCGTAGCGTGCATTTAAATATAGTGCGTTTAACCGGATACTACTGTAGCTTCCACTTCTATTCCATACCATGGTGTCACTAAAATGGGGTGACAAAGGTTTTACCACCCTAAGTATGTTGGTGTGTGTAACATGAAGGGTTCGATTGGAGGGATTTCCACACAGGGGTGCCACCCTAGTTAAGCTTAAATTTCATAGTTACTCACAATTTATCCCATCTGGTTTTTGGAAACAAAGGATCTAGTGCAATAAGAGGCCTTGTTTGTACTATGTTATCTTTATATGGGTTAATTTTTTCTCATCTTAGGTGTGTTGATTATTTGCCACTACACTTGACTTACGGTGGAATCTGCGAGAAGTCAACTCTCGGTTTAAGTCAACACCTTGTAACGGTCCCTTTTTTTTCCGACTTTCTTTAAGTAACTTTATTTTGCATTAAGTCAACTGCCTCAAACTTAATTTCCCTTAACGTCAATGCCTAATGGCCAACTGGAAAGAGATCTAAAGACCCCAGATGGGTCTTGATGGAGACAAAGAGGTGGGTTGGTGATCTTTGTTTCCATTCATGATTGAAGACACTGCATACAGCGCATGCTCGCCTGTATGGGCCCACTGGCCTAGCAAAGTTTAGTGGAGGACAGGGAAAGGGCTAGTGCGGCTGGACAGGATGGTGCTGATTGGCGCAGTTTATTGATGATTCTCCCACTCCTACTCGCTTGACCACATCAGTCCAACAAATTGTTGCGCGCAGTCTTTCCGTGCACACACATACGCATTCCATCCCTGTGTCTACACATAGCCTAGGCTAGCCTTCATCATTTCTTTGAGTATCTACTAGTGGTCACACTACCTTTGTTGAATTTATCTACCTCCAGAAACAGAAGAGCTCGTCTCACTCTGTAGCAATTAATGGCACATTAATTGTTACATCATCACTCTGTAGCAATTAACACTATTCAATAGGCCCCAGGTACACAAAACTTCTCATTTAGGTCTTACTTTCTTGCCATTAAAAATAGAAAGTAGTTAAATTAAAATTTAAACTGATCCTATGCCTTCCGCAACAAATTAATCTTCCAGTTAACTTGATTTCTTTTTAGATATTTGATTCTGAAGGATTTCCTCAGATGGGTGCCACCCTATTCTAATCTAAACTTAAATTTCATAGTGTTTTTAACGAATTGTCTGATTTTTTGTTCCTGAGCACTAAGGTGCATTTTTAAAAATTATAACAAACGTTGCTGACAAAATTAAGGATAATTATTAAGAAAAACTTTAAAAATAAATCTATAAATATTTACTTGGCACTCCAGTGTGGAAATCGTGCCTTAGAACTACAGAAGTTTTAAAATTCTAGGTCTAAATCCACTCACTGTAAAATCTAATTTATAAGTCTAGACCTCTGTGTTCAGTACAGGCCTGATAAAGGCTACCAATGTTCGATTAGAAATATCAACTTGAAATGGTCTGAATGGGGGATGGATCATGGGAATAACGAAAAATCGTTATTCACATCCCCAAGGGATGGGAAAAACAAAAACTTATTATTTACATCCCCGGGGATGGCGATAATAAAAATTTGTTGTTCACATCACTATAGAAGGTTTGGGTGTCAGTTTTACTCACCTGTACCAACTAAATTTTAAAATTCTCACTTTAGGTCAAGGGACCTTAGAAGTGAATCACTGAATGGCTGCATCTAAACAAATTTCGGTATGGTCTCTCTAGACCTTAGGCTAGGCCTCTTTGCTGTCTTGGAAACCGATTTACTTTCTCTGTCACTTTGATAGGCCCACAGAAGAAGGATAGGCCTAAGTATTTTCATGAACTTTTTTCTAGAAGATCTCCAGAGATCTAGGAAAGTGAATGGATTGTCTACATGTCTTGGCAAGGCCCCGCGCCCAATCTATTTGTAGGCTTGGCTAGCTCACGACGAACTCTTTGCTCACGGTCACATTGTAGGTAGGCCTAGGCTAGCGGCTGGTTATAACGTCTGGTTCACGTGACTTTTGTACAGAATCAATGTTCAAAATGGCCGAGACACAAGGTTTGAGATACAAGAATCGTGTAGTAGTTGTCACTGGTGGTGCGTCAGGCATTGGCTATGGTATCGTGAAGTCCTTTGGTAAGACATTCTTTAGTTTATAATCTAATTTGAGTAAGAGTGCATTTTTATGTGTAAATTATTTGCAGTCTACGATAAAATTTTAAAAAAGTATTGACCCGAATACCAGCACACGGCAATGGGAACTAGGAGGGAGGTTTATGGTATGAGCGTTGTTGAAGTTAAGTTTCACCTGTTTTGTAATGCTCTTTGTCTTTGTATTTTATTTATCGACATTCTAAATATCAAGATTATATGGATTTAGTGGATTACACTAGGCCTAATCTATATCTTGAAAAAAAAAACTTGAAATTTTGATATAGATCTCTCAGATATTTGTGCGATAACAAACCATCTTTTACTGTTTTAGGGAAAAATCTTGAAATAAAAAGCTACCGTAGGCCTTCCTATTTCAAAATCTATTATTGTACTAAGTAGCACACCCTCTATTCAGATAGTTGTAATGATTACCACCCATGATTAATTAAGCCAAGCCTAGTGGGCAAGTAATTTAATTTATGCACCTAAAAATAAAATATGCACATTTAGTTAAACCCTAATTTGAAATTAAGTGTTTGACTTTGAGTTATAGTTCTATGTAAATGACATTTATAAAAACTTTGCTGAAGTGGCTACCTCTGCAATGGAAATTTATAGGAGAGAGACAAGCCCATCTGTGATTGCATTTACGCTTGGAAAGTTGGTGTTTTGATTGATAGGTGTTATATCATATAATCACGACCTTGTTAATCATTACATAAATCATGTATATCATTATATGATATAACAATAGGGCCCAAGCCACTGCAGTGGACAATATGGTTAACTGGCATGACTCAATTTATTGTCAATGAAAAAAAACCAACTTGTTATGACTTAAATAGGATATCGGCAAGGGGAAGTGAAGCGGTTTGAAAAAAGTTTGTGATTTCCAGCAATCAAAGCTTAGACTAGAGTAACCGAACTGTTTAGAGTGACATGATATGCCTAACAATGAAGCAGTTTTGATATCATTTTCTCTGTTAATAATTTTGAAATCTATAGATCTAATTCGTTTTCTTAGCTTTAAGATAAAAAGTGAACATCCAGAATCTGTATGAATATTTAATGTATGCAAATAACCTAGAGTTTTTTTCCCCAGTGGAACATGGAGCGAAGGTTGTGTTCTGTGACATCAAAGGTGAGACTGATGTTTGAGTAACTTCTTAGTAACTGATTCAATTTTCATGTGTGTTTTTTTTTTTAATTGTCATATTTTTACCCAGCACAATATTAATACGTGTACTATAAACTAAAGCCCATTTCACATTACATGTATACCGTAAGGAAGATTGTTTCTTTCCATCCTTAACATAAGGACGCACTGTGTGAAAGCAAAATGGTGAGCAGTCAAGAGATGGTCTGGAGTCTTCCCTACAGGATGTATGTGTCATATGAAACGAGCTATTGCTACATTTTGCGACCGTAGCTTTGTTTGCTATTCATTTTAACTATTAACACTGTTCTTTGATGTTTTGCAAAATTGTAAAACAAATGTTAATACAAAAATACAATAATCTGCAACTTAGTACCAGCATTCTTCTTTTGATAAATTATTTTATTTGCAAAAAGTTTTCTTTAATCTTGATGTATTTGACATGTACCGCAGAGTCCTCTTTTAAACATTTATAAACTTCTTAGGATTTGGTAAACGGTTTAACTTAACTTTTTGCATAAGTAAATACATGTAGGAACTGTAAAAGAAAATCAATTTTTAAGGAGTTGATTTTATTTATTTGTCTTGCATTCTAATTTTTTCTATTCAAATTAGTCAAGTTGCAAGGCCTATTTTTGAGATAAAGGCTTTTAAAGTTTAGTTGGTATTCAAAAGTCAAATTTTTAAAAATGTTCTAAAGATATTGACCCTAAAACCATTTCTAAACAGCTTTCACATAATTCATGCTCTATGTGGTATTGTTGCTAAGGAACTTAGAGTGTTTAGAGTTGTCTTATTTTGCAAATTTCTCCCCTTTCTGAAATTTTACAAGTCCTAAACCTGTTGACTTCAAAGGGGTATAACTTCAGACAGAAGCATGATAGAGCTGTTCTGTGTGTTGTATTTGAAAGTAAAGAACATAAGCTTTTCTTTGGTACAAATATCTTACTATATATCTGTACTTTCCAATTTCATTGACTGGCAAGACATTTGATTTTAACTTTAGAGTGGTTGTAGAATAGGGAAGGTTTTCTCTGATATAATGAAATATATTGTTGAGTTGGACTTTTATTTGTACATTTCTTCTGACCATGGGGAAATAGTTAGATGTCTCAAATTATCATATTTAACGTTCCAAGGCATTGCTTTTTTACAAAATACATTTTTCCAAGCTTCCAAACTACATGAAATTGTCAAAGTTTTCTGGAAAGATATTTTAACTTTTGTTGATATAAAATATGGAGAAAAGGAAGAAAAACAGACTTTAATGATAATAATTTAGTGTCTACAGCGCTTATTGCTCCACAAGGCTCTAACTTCTAAGTGCTTCACAAACACATCATTATAATTTATTACCTGTGTAGGGTTAAAAGATACACTTCGATTGCAAACAGTAATGATAAATTATAAATAATGTGCATATCACAGCAATGATTATGAGGATCTGATAAGTAGCTCAGTACATGTATAATAGTGCAATCTATTTGGGATAAAAGAGCGGAGTGCATATTTAAAGTTAAAATGTACCTGTAATACTTTTTGAACAGATATGTTTAAAGTTTTTTCCTGAAGGATTGTTTGGATTCAGTAATTCTTACATCTTGGAAAAGACTGTTCTAGGTTTTAGGGCCTACAGAGGAAAAAGTGTGCTCTCCATATGGCATGAGGTGGGATCTTTTCTCTTAAAGAATTTTCCTGTGTAAATATGATCCCATGGCATTATAGGTGTACACTTTGAAAAAACTTTCTCTGAGATATAGGGGAATGTTTCTTGAAAGAATTTATGACAGAAACTTGATATTTTGTATTCAGTTTGTGCTTAACTGAGTCATTCGCCCATGTTTAGTGACATTTCCTTGGTTTGAATAATATTTTTATTTAGGAATTTATGCCATGGCTCATGTCAATGGTACAGTTCATTTGTTGATAAACACAGTCAAGGTTATTCAACAAGATATGGATGGAAAAGAGTTGAAGTTCTTATTTAAACTAGAAAATTGTTACCAGGTTTGAGCATCTGAATATTCTGTCATGTTAAAGTAGCGGTAATGAAGAGACCAAAAAAAAATTACACACACAATAAACAACTTGTTGCATCTTTGAGGAGATTCAAGATTTAACACATCTGAGAATCGAGTTCAAGATCCTGAAAATTTTTCTGAACTTAGTGTTGGTTTCCATGGACAGGCAATGTTTTAACTGAGATCTAATCCCTTTTTTATTCTGTACAGAGTCAGAGGGCTTATCTGTGGAAACAGATTTGAACAAGACTGGGCCGGGACAGTGCAAGTTCATTTTCTGTGATGTCAGCAACGAGAACCAAGTGAAGGTCAGTCAAGGGTCACTGGTTGTCTTGTTTCTCATTTAAACTTGCTTCCTCACAGGAATTAAGTTTCTTGTAGAAGCTTTTCCTTTCCCAGGGGAAAAATTGTTCTATCAGAATGTTTGCAAAATGTTTTTGTCCACATTCACAATGTCAAGCTTTATATTCATTGTAAAATTTTATTTTTTGTTTTAACATCTCATCTTATATGCCATTTATATTTTAAAATGCATGTAAAGGTCATAGATTAAATTTAAGTCTATGACCTTTTCAACACAATAATTTGATTTTTTGTCAAGCAATTCTTGTCAAGTCCACCATCACAAATTAAACTTTGTCCACCTACCACTATTGACACATTAGACAGTCATCGGTTAGAGAGCCATTACTGGGAATTAGCTCATGAGTGTTGTAGATAAGGTAGGTGACAGTCAGTTACTCAGTATCAATCGGAATTGCAGGGATGTTATTTATGGGTGTCAGATGGTTTGCATAGGTAGCAATTACAGAGAAGTGACTCGGTTGTCAAAATGGGTAAAAGTCAATATATTATAATACAGATAATTATAGCCCTTATAATGGGGTAACTGTGAGACAGATTTGACTTGAGCACTTGAGCTTTGTATTTTTTTCTTAAGTAAAGTTAAAACTGGCATTTTCCACTTTGTGTGAGTCCTACATGTATATGTCTCTCCTCCTACCCAGGGTGTGATTGACACAACAATTGAGGCGTTTGGTCAACTGGACTGTCTTGTCAACAATGCAGGCACTCGTGAGTCAACCTTGACATTTTATTTTTTTTGTTGGCTTGTTAACAAAAAAGAGGAGTAAGAGAATAGCAGAAAAAAATACACTATGCAGTATAAATAATAATCCAAATTGGCAACAGCGGAAATAACAAGAATTGTGGGTGTTGGGAGAGATTTCAAAATCCTTGTTTTTTCTCAATTTGAGCACTATAATTTATTTTGGAAATCTTATGAGAAACCAAATCAGTTGTATTGGTAAGAGAGAATACAAAGTCGTATTAAACTGAACATGAAAGGACAAAGTGTCAAAATTCACTCATTCAAACATCTGCATCTTCTTGAATGTCGTTATCATTATACAAGGCACCATTTTGTCACCTCTCCACTGTCTTTGCATGTATTTAAGGATGTTTATCATTGGGCTGAAATGGGTATCAAATATATCTAAAACTACTTTTAGGCTTTTTCTATGATGTTTATTGTATTCTCTGCTGCCTTCCAAATTTTTTTTTACTGTCATATACAGCCCAACTCTTTAAAAAATGGGTTTAAACTTTTCATTTCAATGATTTTAACAATTAGTTAGAAAAATGTTAAAACCAAAAAAAAAAAAAAAACGATTACAATTTCTGATCTGTTGATTTGAAATTTACATGATTGAAGCTACAGGGTTTCATTTATCTTCATTCTTGGTTTTGTCCACATTTCATAAATTTGTAATAGCAAACAACTTAAGGATTAAAGAAAAAACTAAAAAAAATTCTGTGGAATCATAAAATGTGTGTTGGTAAAGTGTGTGAAACACAGTTGTTGATTAGTGTGTTGAGTTTGAAAGCTCTAGCTCAAACCATAAAAGAAAAACAATGCCTCAAAAGTTATCTTGAAAGTAAAAACCTTGAAATTCAAGATTGTTACCATTTTTTCTTTTTACCATTGCAATAGGAAGGCAAAATTAACAATAAAATGCTTTCTGAGCTAAGGATTTTGAGTAGTAAATACAACAGACCATAAAGAATTTTTTTTTAAATATGAAATTTCACCTTTTTTTTTACTAGTAGTAAGGGCATCTGCCCAGGTCTTAGATTATATGAGGCAAGTGGAATTACCCACCAAATGGCTATCCCTTATTGAACAGTAGTGCATTACTAACTCCCTTTTCAATAAATCTCTCCTTGAAACTTTGTTTGGCAATAACATGAACATCTGCTTTAAATAGAGTTCTTAAAGAAATGAGAGTTCTGGTTACAATCATATTTCACTGTACTCTGCCAGTGTTTTGTAAATAGATTGAAGGGCTAGATAGTAATATTGAAGTGGCTTTGAAATATAAAGAGCACATTAGTTGTTGAGGGCTTCTTCTTAAGCACAAACTTTTGCTTTTCTCTCAATTAAAAAAAACCTTTTTTTTTGTTTTAGATATGATTTATACCGTTCAATGGACAAAAATGTTGTCTTTAATTGCAATCTCTTTTATCAATATAAGAAGCAAAACAACAAACATTTATTTTTAATTTTCAGATCCACCTCATTTTCCAATTGATGACTATTCTGCTGCAGATTTTCATAAAGTTATGGACATCAATGTTTTCAGCTTTTTTTCAGCCTGTAAGGTGAGTCTTTCACTGATGCTGCTGAACTAAGATATTTCATTGTAATTTCCCTTTACCAATTTATATGTAGATTTTTTTTCATAATATAGAAAAAGCACAGCTTTTAAAATGTTAAGCATTGAATTGCATTCCAGATTCCTCCATGAGTTAAAGCAAAGTGAGGGAAAAAATACCACATGTCAAATTTATGCCGATCTTTTTGAAAAATTGAAGTCTTAAACAAGGAGATTTTTTGTTGACACTGTACTTAAAAAGTTTTATGTCATAACTTATGAGTAAATATAGTGGTGCAGCTTTGAGAAATGTAATGGACTCACTTTTTTTTCTAATTGATTTTTAATTTTTTCTCCAAAAAAAACTTTTTAGGAGGGACATTCTATTTGAAACATCGTATCAGATTCTACATATGGTTGTTTGTGATTATATTTGTTTATCACCAGTTTGCTTTGCCTCATCTGCGGAAGACCCAAGGTAACATTATCAACAACTGTAGCCTCGTCGCTGATATTGGCCAGCTCCATGCAGTCACTTATTGTGCTAGCAAGGTTAGCCGCTGCATCCTCTTGTCATTAAAACAGTTTTAAATCTTTTTTCATAAGTCTTTTTTTTTTAAGGTAATAGCTTAACCTTTTTTTAAGAATCATTGATTAAACTTTTTCATAAAGCAAGAGTTTTTGAATGTTATATAAGTTCCACTCTGTTGGCAGAATCTTTCAAGCCAGAATTTGAAGTAATATTTCGCTATTGTTCCCAAAAGTTTTAAAAATGAACCTCTGTGTATAATTCTCATAGTATTTGGGCCTATAGTATTTAGGCTCTTTGCAAAAATGACCAATCCTTTTTTAACTTAGTTACACAGAGATGGGCATTCTCAGGACTTATCCTGAATTCAGGAAATTTTTTTTCATTTTGTGTAAGGAAAATCCTGATCTGGATATACACAGATCATGTGAGAACCAAAATTTTTGTTAGTAAATTCCATATGGAAAAGTAGATCTTACCGCTGTATTGACTTAAGTTTACTTGTACTGTTTATGTGAATTGGATTAATCAGCAAACTTTGAAATGAAATAATTAATAGCTAAAGCAGTGTTTTATAATGTTTTGTCATTCACGCCCTGACCTCAGGATTTTTTTTTTCACAAGTAGTGCCCACCCCTGTCATTATTTTCTCGTTACCACCACCTCTTATCGTCATTCTGTCCTGTTTTTAATTCTTCTCTACATTCACAGGGTGCTATCCTCTCCATGACAAAAGCCCTAGCCATCGATGAAGCTTGTCATAATGTCCGTGTGAACTCGTAAGTTTGTATGTAAATTATAAGCATAAACCATAGTTTCAATTTGATTATTTTTCTCAAGTGCAAATTATGTTTGCTGCCTAATTTAATCCTATCCTTGAATTGCGTCGTTTTCTTGATATTTTTAATCTAAAAAATGTGAAATGAATTCTGGAACCTCATTTATTCCTAAAAAAATGTCATCAAACTGCTGTGCATGATTGGTTTGGCAAATAGTGATTAAACATACTAACCAGTGGT
Organism: Elysia marginata; assembly: GCA_019649035.1. NCBI lineage: Eukaryota > Metazoa > Mollusca > Gastropoda > Plakobranchidae > Elysia > Elysia marginata. Next base: position 19,126 of record BMAT01006320.1, read on the forward strand.
CACTGCTTTTTTTTTGTACAATTGTAGCATTGTGGGGTGCTTTTGTCACACCAATTTATATAGCGAAATACAATAAATATTCCTATCCGTGCATAGGGGCAGCGTGGCAGAGTGGTTAGCGCGTCAGACTCGCAATCTGAAGGTCGTGGGTTCGATTCCCGACCATGCCATGTTGCAGTTGCCTTGGGAAAGCAATTTACCTTAACTTTCCTCAGTCCACCCACCTGTAAAATGGGTACCCAGCTACAGGCCATTCTTGAATTTGTGATATGCGCCTGCAACACCCTGCATATGGGTAAAGTACTGGTCTGCAGGGGCATTAGTGGCGCTACTCTTGTGGCGACACAGTTACGCTGAGTAACGAAGCCTAATTTCCCAAAAGGGATTAATAAAGTGTATGAAAATAAAAAGATAAATCTTAAAAAATTGAGGGTATTTTTCTGATCCCACATTTGAAGAGGGTAAACCATAACTATTCCTATTCATGTATTGTGTTAGATCTATATGAGAACACAACCGGGGGAAAGAGTGATAGAGAAGAAAAATGAAAAGAATTTTTTTTTTCAAAACTGAATACTTGCCTTTCTCAAGTTTTAGAGAAAAACTAGAAAAACTTCTCATTTGTCTTTGTTAAAAAAATACACATGGGATTATGACACATAGGGGGGGCCTCTCACCAACTTTCAGTTGAAAACATCTTATATTCATGTACCAGTGATGAAAATCTTCCGCGAATCCGCGGAAATCCTCGATTTCAAGCTTAGGAGAAAAATTCCTTGGTCCTCGGCCTTCTGATCCGTGATCCCGAGAGAAAAAAAATATAAATTTCCGCGAGTCCGACATTGGACGGGTCGATTAGGCGGATGTTTATAAGTATCAACCGAGGACCGGGCAGATTTTGAGACTAGAACCATGTTGTAATTGATCTTGCCGTACTTTATCATGCCTACAGTCCTATCTAAAAGATCGTGAACAGACTGTTGTGGTCGATGATGTCAAATCAGCCGGCAATGTTTTGAAATATGGTGTACCACAAGGTTCTGTCCTTGGACCAGTTTGTTTACTATCTACACCCAGCCGTTGGCAAGGGTATTAAATAATTTTGGCTTTAAGTATCACTTTTACGCTGATGATAGTTAAATTTACGGTTCATGCCAACTGGATTAAAGTCCGATGTGCCAGCGGCTGAAATCCGGGATTTCAGCCGCCTGTTCGACAGAGTGTGGCACACAGGACTCCTTCACAAGCTCATCCAACTCGGTGCACCACCATGCTTAGTGAGATCAATCAAGGCCTTTCTGGCAAATCGACAAAGCAGAGTACGTTTTGAGGGCAAAACCAGCCGCCATCTCAAATTTACCGGAGGCGTGCCACAAGGAAGAGTGCTGTCCTCAACATTGTTCCTCATATTTATCAACGATATCTCCACTAATCTCCAAGAAGGTATAGAGATCAGTCTATTTGCCGATGACCTCGCACTGCTAGTCCAACACGAGAATCTAGATGAATCAGCCTCTCTTCTTCAACAAGGACTACAATGCGTAGAACTAAGACTGGTCACTACAGTGGAAGATGACATTGAACGTTGAGAAATATGAGGTCACCCATTTTTCTAAGTGGACAAAAGAAGCGACCTGGCCACCCACCGTCAAACTCCTCAGCCAAAACCTGTCATACGCAGAATTCCCAACATTCTTGGGGGTCACCTTTGATAGGCAGCTTACCTTCAGGCAGCACGTAGGGCGAATCAAGCAGAAAGCTGCAAAAAGAATCAACACACTGCGCTGTCTTGCTGGGAAGTCCTGGGGGTCTGAAAAGGAAGACCTGCGATTGGTGTATCTGACATACATCAGAAGTGCCATTAGTTATGCGTACAATGCCTGGTATCCTTGGGTATCCAAGGAAAATCGCGAGAAACTGGAGGTGACCCAGAGGGATGCAGCAAGAACCATAACTGGGTGCACAAAGAACACCAATTCCAAGCTCCTCATCAATGAAGCCGGACTGGTGCCGCTCTACATCGAGTCAGACATTGCCCAGGCAACTGCCTATGAAAGATGCTTACGACTTCCATGTGATGACCCACTGAGAGAAATCGCTGAGAACCCGGTCAGACGAAGACTCAAATCACTCGGAACATGGAGGGAAACCGGGAAATCAAGTGCCGAAGACAGTGTAGAAGACCTACCTCGCGAGTGTCTGATCCCTGTCCCAGACATCCCTCCCTGGATGATCCCTGACACCTTCTCCTGTAGCCCATCGCTCATGACCTCAGTATCAAAGACCGACCCTCCGGAAGCACAGAAAGCAGCAGTTGAAGAAACTATGAAATATTTGGCAAAGCCAGACATAGAAATCTACATTGATGGTTCAGCAATGGATGGCACCGACTACGTCGGCGGAGGGATATCGATCAGATACCCTAATGGGGAAAAAGAAAGCATGAGCATCGCGGCAGGAAGACATGGCAGCAGTTTCAGAGCAGAAGCAATGGCACTGACGACAGCACTAAGATGGCTTGATGAGCGGAAAAAGTGTCGTAACCTGCTCATTCTAACAGACTCACAAGCCCTGGTCCGCAAACTAGAAGGAGGCGCGGAAAAAAGCATAAGTGAGCTGGAAAATGAGACCTGGAGGCTTATATACAGAGTGGCAAGGAGGGACAACACACGACTACACATTCACTGGATACCAGGCCACTGTGGAGTGCACGGCAATGATGAGGCCGACCTTCTCGCGAACCAGGGACAGATGCTGGATCAGTTCGACACGGCAATCGATTTTGCATCTGCAAAGAATGTTTTCAGAAAGCCTGTCCTTAAGACGGTATGGGCACATCAGAACGTTCGCGAGAGCCAGCCTACCGGTATCAGACCACTGCCGAGAAGAGACAAGGAGAGTGGCCTAACCAGGAGAGAGCGTGTTGTCCTGGCCCAGCTTCGCTGCAACGAGAAGAGTCCCATACTCCAGCAGTACCTCTACAGTTCCGGTGCAGCCGACAGCGAAGCCTGCCTCACTTGCGGGGCGAGCCCAGACAACCTGGACCATGTGCTGAAGGACTACCCAACAGGCGCCCCGTACAGAGACTCCCTGCCAGAAAACCCCAGAGATGCCCTGTGGACTGACCCGGTGAGGGTCGTCGAGTTCCTGCGTACCTGCAACAGGGTACCTGTCGCTTTGATCGTATAGCGAAGGACCGGCAAAAACAACAACAACATGCCAAGCGGAAAACATCAGCGACCTGATAAATACAATAGAACTGTGTGTTTCATCGGTAAAAACCTGGATGGATGAAAAGAAACTAGTTCTCAATGAAGACAAGACAGAGATCTTGGCGCACTAAGTCCAAAGTTGATACTTACTGCTTAAAGATTGGAACGAATTGCATAAATTTTTCAGATAATGTCAAAAACTTAGGAATACTTTTTGATTCAGAACTCTTGATGTCTATTGCTATTAACCATGTTGCAAAGAAACTGTTTTTTGAGATCCACAATATCAGTAAGATTAGACATTTTTTGCCAACCGATATCGCTGCACTGCTTGTTAACACACTTGTTTTATCAAAGTTAAACTACTGCAATTCCTTGTTTTATGGCGTATCAAAAAAAAAAAAATTAGGAAGCTTCAGATAGCCCAGAATAGCACAGTAAAGCGTCCTTACAATAAATAAAACTTGGAAGTTGTAAGAGCTTTTTTTATTCAACCTTGTTGTCAAGTTTGTTGACAAAAACTTAAAACATCGAGAGCGAGAATTTTTACTTCCGCTTTTTCCTTTTGTGTGGACGTCATAACAAAATAAACTAAATTACGAAACATAGAAAATAATGAAAGGAGAACTAAAGTAAGGAAACTAAATTGCGAAACATGGAAAATAATAATAGGAGAACTACAGTAAGGAGGATATGAAACATGATAAGATAATTCTGAGTGATATCGCTACAGCAGCAAGATTAGTCTGCAAAAAGCGAAAAAAAGATCATGTAACTCCTTTTTTGGATGCGCTGCACTGGTCGACAGTCGAAAAAAGAATTGTGTATAAAATTTTAACAATATGTCACAAATCCTTGCACAGAAAGTCTCCATGCTACATAAGAGATCTAGTATCTATATATGCACCGACGCGTTCCCTCAGATCTTCAATCGATGCCTTCAGATTAGCCACCCGGAAAACAAATTGAAAACCATGGGGGATAAATCTTTTTCATCATCGGCACCAAAACTATGGAACTATCTTACAAATTATTTAAGTGAGATCAATTCACTTGACCTGTTAAAAAAGAAATTAAAAACCTATCTTTTCACATTACCCTTATGCTTCAGTTGAACTGATTGCACCTGACGACATTTTTAAAAGTTTTTGAAAATAGTGATTCTTTAACCTAAAAGTTTTTTTAGTCATGCATATATTTACATACACATATAACTACTGTGCTATCTTAAATTGTAATATTTTGCATTCTATTGATCTTTGTCTGATTTTAGTTTCGTTAGAATACATTTTTATATGCCTTTGTATGTAAAACATAATTTTATGTACTCTTATACTTTTTAATTGTAAAGCGCTCTGAGCCTGAATTTTTTTTGGGGTAGAGTGCTATAGGAATGATATTTATTATTATTATTATTACAGTTTGTAATTTATATAATAATAATAATAAATGACTTTTATATAGCGCTTTACCACTGCCTGTGGTGATGCTCAGAGCGCTTTACATAGATAAAACTTGCTTTAACAATTACATAAAAACAGCAGCGCGGAGATCTACAAAGACATATATACATGTAATTGTAAAATTCCTGATTATAAAAAAAGACATAGTTCATTAACAAATAGATTTAAAAATTGTCGATTACTATAATGTTAGCTATTATAAAACACAACAGTTTCCATAAAACATTACTTTAAAAAATTTCTCTAAGATATTTTATCACAATATTATACATAAAAGCAGATATATATTTATAAATATTTTTTTGGGATATGGTACATTTTTAATATTAATTCATAAAAGAAAACCAATGGATTCTTATTAAGACGCAGTGCCATGTGCCTTTAAAAACAAATGGTGCTTTGGTGCTTTTTTGAAAATTTTCTCGTCTTCTATGTGACGTAGAAGCTTTGGCAAAGAGTTCCAGATTTTTTTACCTAAAAACGAAAAACATCTTTCACCTAGGGTTTTATGTTGTTGGCTAGGAACAACTAATGTTTTGTTGTCATTAGATGACCGTATCGAGGTTATATATTTTTTTTATATTAAAGCGTTACCAATATCCCCAACTATATGTCTATTCCGCGAAATTACCGTCTCGATCTGACATTCGTTCGCTGGTTTTGGTTCATCAGGTGCAAAATTGCGGATATTCTGTGGATCTCTCTATTTTAGATACACTTGAGCCACCAAAGCTTTTAATTTTCGCCCTTAGTAAATCTAGATCTAGATCTATCAACTCTCGAGATATTTTAGTAAATTGATCATCGAATCATTCAATTTCTACTTTGGGGACGGGTCTTTTTGTTTGTCCGTTTTTTAAACTAGATCTAAATACATTTTATCAAGTGATTGTGGTAAATCCCAGCACTGTTCTGTACAACAGTGCCAAGATATCGGAGTGACGAGAGTAGAACTAGAAGACATCTTCGTTGTGGTTTATGAACTTTTTGGGGGGCCTAGATAGCTCAGTTGGTAGTGGCTTCGCTCCGTGGCCAAGAGGTCGCGGGTTCGAAACACAGCCGAGCACAGTCCGGGCCCCTACTGGTTGGGTCGGTGCCAGTATAATGTGACCGGCTGAGGCTAAGTCATGGTATCCCCGCTAGTCTCTGGGTGGCAGCCCGTAAATTGTCATTGGGACCCAAGCCCTGAGAGCACCTTTGAAGTGGAGTTGGGCTTGTAAAAATACCCTTCAATCAATCATATGAACTTTTTGAGTGTTTCAGTTCACAACGTCGGCAAAAAGTTAAAAAATTTGTGCAATGCAGATGAGATGGCAACTAGTAGTGTGTTTTACTATTTTTAGGTGTGTGAATTATTTGTCCGCCGCGTTGAGTCCATTGAGAGATAATCATTATAAATATTACCATTAAAATTTATATTGAATTTATCCTATGTACGTATGATGTGAATTGTAATGTAGGCCTAGATATTCAACAATAATTTCATTATAATTATATAAAAAGTTAGCAATAGGCCTATGTTTGCAAATGAGATCTTTCAACCTAACAATTGGACTTGGACTTGGAGTCATGAAGTGATGGACTTCAAAAAAAAAAATTCACTTTTGTTAATTATTGCTTTAAACTAAAGTTAAACCAAAACATGAAAGGGGGAGGAAATTTTTACTACAATTTAGATCTAAGCCTATTGAGTGTGGATACAAGCCTCATAATCTTTGACTGAATTTTGAATGCAGTACTTAACTTAATAATTTAACATTTTAGTAGCTCTTAGATGATAGCAGGGATGAATTGTGTTGATTGTGGGGTGGTAGAGAGGTGTCAATTTGTCTGTCAACAATTTTTCCTCCTGTTTAGTGATTTCCTGTTTTCATCACTGATGTACCTCAAATTGAAGAATCATTTAAGAGGCTCATCTCTAGTTTAGGAAAAGCACTCTTCAATTGTCACATTCTTTTGGATGTTTCATGGATAAAAGAAAGATATGCATATGTATAATTAATGAAAAAACAAAAACAAAGGCTAAAATCCAGTTTCATAGCAAAGTTTTAGGCTAAAAAGCAAATTACAGGGCAGGGACAGATAATAACCCAATTTTTAAACCTTGATCATTTTGTTTAAAACTGTGCTTTATTTCTGCCATAAATATTAGATTTTCTTCCTCATTTATACAATCAAGGTAATGTGTAAACATTTTTTCAAAGATGATCTGTTTGCAATCATTGAGACAGCCCTAAATATAGAGATTTTTAATCCCTCTTTGGTTGAGTTTGGTTTGAAGTGGAAATGGATAAAATTAGTTTATGATTGAGTTAGTGTTAGAGATGTATAAAACTTGTTTTCTCTCGCATTTAAACAAGGGTTGGTTAGTTTTGTTAGTATTTCTTTCAGACATTAAGGACACAGTTTCATCAGAGTGTATTCATGCTTAAGATTATTCAGATTTTAAAATATAACAGACATTGAAAGGAGATGAGTAATTGCTATAAACAAATATGCAAAATAGATGGTGAGAGAGATAAGTTAGATATGTTAGATTTGCTAATTAAATAAGATCCCTTGCGCTTGGTCTCGTACTATGTTGACTTGGTTAGTGTATTTAGGGCCTAAATCTAGCTAATTTCGGGAAAAAATATGGCAGGAGAATGTGACTAAAAGTGAAACTTTGACCATGCACAGTTCATCGACAGAGAGAAAGAGAGGGCATGATCAACTCAGGAGAAGTCAGTAGCTTTTTTTAAGAGTAAATATTATATTTGAAGGAACCATTCTTATTGATAAAACTCATTCAAGGCTTAATGCTCAACTGGTGTGAAAGATTTGGTGAGAACACCTTTCTTGCGGATAAAACTTACTCAAATTTGATCGCTTGAGTGTTATGAGAACTTCTGTAGTCAGTAATAGTACTGAACCTGCTCTTTAACTCTTTAACCATGTAATTATCTCATACTTCTGTGCGTAATTTTTCTAGATCTAAATCTAAGCCTAGATGTACACGTACGGTTGTAACTTCTAGATTGCTGCAAAAAAACGCTAAAAGAGTAAAATTTAGCTTCTCTGAGAAGTTCAGTCTACCATAATCAACTTCAGGGGTCAAACTATTTCATAGTTTTATATGTACATTGTCTTTCTCCCCCTCTTAGTTATGGTTATACATCAGATGCTGGCAGAGTCTAACCATAGATATAAAATGGTGCACCGGACGTTGACAGTGACCCGCCATTGTTATAGAGTTAAAGAGGATAGCTATACATTAAACTGTTGTGGCTTCAATGAAAAGCTACCTAAAACACTGAAAAGTCATGATATAATTTGCCTTCAGGAAACATATGTCTTGCATTCTGTCCAAATGAGTCGTAAGTCGAAAGGCCTAGTTTTGAGATATAGGCTTTCAAAGTTAAGTGGGTGGTCAGAGGTCAAATTTTTCTTTTTATTTAAAAAATTGACAGTAAAGCCATTTCTTAACACTTTTCAACACCTGATTTATGTTGAATTTTGTTTAATGTGTTTAATTTTAAGTGTTATGGTTGCTTAGGCCTTTATACCCGTATAGTTGTCTAAACTTTAAATGCAATTTTCTCCCCTTTCTGAAATTTCACAAGCCCTAACCCTGTCGATTTCAAATGGTTATAACTTCATACAGAAGCATGATAAAGCTTTTATTTTTGTTGTATTTCAAAGCCCGAAAATAAGCTTTTCTGTGATACCAATACCTGACTACCTTCCAATTTTGACCTAAGACTCATTTGGACTGATTGCAAGATTAGGCGGCCGATAAGGCAAAAGAATGGAAAGAGGAGTTTTTATCCAAAGCTGATACCAATAAAAACAAATGTCAAATAATCTTAGGCAAATAACAACTTTCAATATGATAAATGAAAGTTTATATTGCTTGGCGCAAGAATGATAGGAATAGAGAAAGAAAAATGAGAAAAGAAATATTTTATTCTAAATTGCTACAGGTCTGCGATCTTAATTGAGCGCACAGCTATATTAATGTGATATCATTTAGTAATTTACACGGATTTCAACATTGTTCAAAATAATGATTGGGATATTATTGAAGGTGCCCCTTGGCAAAAAAGAAATGAAAATATTCTCCAACCTAATCAAAACTGACGATATAGTGAATAGCTGGAGAGAAAAAGGAAAAAAGAATTTACTCGGTCAAGAGGAGAACCATTCGTAGCAACAAAATTAGGATATATTTTTGCGGGGCTCAATAAGCTCCCAGAATTAACACCTTGACTTCCAAAATAAAAACTTTGCCAGGATTAGACAAATAATTTTTTAACAAAAATCTCAAATTGCGGTTTTATAAGAGGGTCTGTAACTTGAATTTTAAATTCTCCTGTTTTAAAGATACTGCTGAAATGCCTAATTATTGTAGTTTTTTTAATAAGATGAGCAGTAATAAACTAATATTCTTTGTTCAAAGATTGCTTTTTTCATATTAACGTTTGATCTTTTTGCAGCTTCTCTCCAAGCAATGTTTTTACACCCCTATGGGAGAAAGCTGCCCTGGCATCCCCTGACTATGATGCAGCAATCAAGACAGGACGGGATGCTCAGGTATGTCTGAAATCCTGTAGTCTAATATTTGTGCTCTAGACTTAAGGGCAAGTGTGACACCCCTCTGAAAAGGGGTTTTAGGGGTCCCTTGGTCGATTTTCAGATTTGTTGAAATTATGAAAGGTTATCTTTTTCACAAACCATTGGTACCAGATTTTTGTTTCTAATACACCTGAAAGTATTTTTGAAATAATTTTGAAAAAAAAAAAGGACTACGTCAAAATGCTATACAAATACCTTTCTTCAATGGCTTTAGCACATAGTATTATCGCCCTTATATAAACAGGGATGGGCATTCTCAGGATTTATCCTTAATTCAGGATTTTTTTTGCCATTTTGATTTTAGAATTTAAAAATATCCTGATCAAATTTTGCACTTCAATGATTCTGAGTCAGATTTTTTCCCTTAGGCCCATTAGCACATCAATTTCAGTAAATTATATGATTGCCTTTGATTACCAGACAGGTCTACACATTTTTTTTACTGGTTGCCTGTGGATTGAATTTTACATGAAAATGACAATTAGCAGGAGCAATGTCAAATAATCATGTTATGTACTGTGCATCATAGCTGTTATGACCTCAGGATTTTTGTCACTAGTAGTGCCCATCCCTGTATAAACTCTAGCCTGCAGTGTACTTTGGGAACAGTCCTTTTTTCAAGCGTGCAATGTCCACACAAACGCCGAACAGGGTTAATGCAATTCAAATTCATAGGAATAGTTTTCTATAGTCCGTTTCTTTTTACCTTTAGACTGTAAAAATAGCTTTTGTCCTCATTTTACATCTAAATTTCGTAATACTGACAGTGTGATACTGCAGGTGGGGACTGGCGAGGTGACAGAACGCTGCTTGCTGAACTGCAGGCATGCATGAGACTCAGGGAGGGTAGACATACACAGCTGCGTTGCCTAAAACCTCAGAATTCCTTTTTTTTTTCCTTCTATTCGACTTTCTTTTGCGTTTTTTTCCAAATGTCTTTTCATATGTCTTTGTATATCTTCAAAAGTCCTTGAGCAATTCACTTCAAACTCGGCATATAAATTGTCAATGCACCGTTCTCGATTTTGTCAGAAGCTTTTCTCAATTTTTTTTCTTTTTTGTTTACACATGTTTTTGTTGAAAAAAAATTACTTTTTGGCACTTTTTCTTTTATGCAAAGTCAATTAAATAAAAATCTTTACTTTATTTCATAAGTGTAACGAAGTTAGACATTGTTTTGGTCTAGTTCCTTAATCATGCTATGTACAGTGTAGACCTAGATTAAGGCTACGCTTGTTTTCTTAATGGAATGTGTTAAGCATTCGTAGTTAAAAGTAACTTACGGATTTCATAACTCGTTAAAATCTAGAGTGATCGCCTATTATTAGTTTTGTAGATCTAGTCTTCTGGATTTATCTAGATTACTATCTTCCGGTTAATTTACATAATGTTTGATGACCGGCGACCTATTTTTAACTTGGCTCGCGATTGGGTGTCGCTGCCGTATTAGGCCTTTTTCACCTTTCTTGTAAAGCGTAGAATTTTCGGGAAATTCCCAGAAAATTGTGTGTTATTTCTAGATGTGTGTTTTGCTTATAAATAGAGCTCGCGTGGTTGATAAGGAGGGAAGAGACCGAGAAGACAGAGAGAGAGACTCAGAGACGACGGAGAAGATAGAATACTGGATTAGAGAGAGTGAGCAGTTTTGAGC
>BMAT01006325.1:4067-16624 GCA_019649035.1 Elysia marginata
TTTTTTTCTGTGCTCTATTCTTTTTTACAAAGTTGTTTCTTTTGATTACACCAAATTTGATGCCATTTTTTAAAACCAAAAACACCTTTATTTGTGTTGTACAATTTTTGTTTCTATTTGCTCTACTGCTAAAATTTTAGATCATGACATGTAAGGGGTTTTACTATACAGGCACAGATATGATGTTAATGAGCCTCCTTTTATTGACATTGAGCTATAGTACTGCTATAAAAAAAAAAATCTGGAGTATACCCTCAAAGAAAGTAAGGGTCCAAAAGGATGCATTTAGGTTTAAATGTAATCTAGATTTATATTTATTTTTCCTTCTGTAAAACAGAGAAATAATGTGTAAATCTGTTTTTATCACCTGCAGTACCGCTGACATGGATGAGGGACAAAAGTACCCTGGCCTTGACTTAGAGGATGGCGGCCTGACCTCTCTCAGTCAACTGTCTGATGGGACTAGCCGGCCAGTCAGCGCGCTGGCCAGAGGTGTTCAGATCACAGAGTTTGCTGAAAGCCGGGTCAATCCAACTCCACTACTTCTTGAGGAGTCAGATATTCTTCTGGAGCAGTACCTTAGCCCAGGGAAGCTTGTAAGTTCTATGAGAGAGTTAATAAGTCTTTATCTGATTGAGTTCTACAATGCCAAACAACTTCTTGTATGTCCACAATTTGCATCTCTTTAATGTACATTGGTGACATAATTTTACTTGATTGAGCCCCACAAACAGCAGAATCCCAAGAAAATGTCACCAGATAATTAATGTTGTTTGGCCCAAGCCAGTGACAGCGGCTCTTGGGGCTTTGCTGTTTGCTGTTGAGCCGCTGTGAGAGGCTGAAGGGGCTCTATCAATCAAAACAGAGTTATATTATATGTGTATGGTTCTTCTGGTTTTGTCTTTATTGTGTTAAACAAAAGTCACAGGGAAAAGGCAAAATGCAAAGTATTATTGCTTGTTACTCCCAGTTAAATAATGAGTCAGATGTTAAATGCAATAATTTAAATATTTTTGATATTTTGAACTGTAAATTTTCCAGAAGTTTTCAATTTTTCCACCAATGTGAAAAGTCTCTGAAAAAATATGAAATATGCAAGTTCAGATGGAGATACACATACCGTTAGAGAAAAATAAAAATCTTAAACTGAATTTCACTCATTTTCTAATGTTAAAAAAGCTAAAAACATTTTAACTGGAACAAGAAACACTTTTTAAAACTCTATGCCTTATATGCTTCCATTTTTTTTGTCTTTAGCAACTACTTACTGGTGTTGATAATTTAAGCACAGTTGAGTGCCTGGAGTTAAAAGTTGATTCAAGAGAAACAAGTCTCGGAAACTTTGGTTCCTTGCTGCCAAACTTGCGAGAGTTGAAACTGAGTGGCAGCTGCATATCCTGTGTTAGGTAAGACTGCTAATTTTTACCTCAAGTTTAGTAAATAAGAGGTGAGCTAAAGTTTAGTATTGTCATGCTGCTTACATAATGATCTATCTGCAAAAATGACATCGATTCATTATATTTATCTTTGTTGATTATGTCATTAAGATAGTACTAGATTGAAATGAAAACACCTTGAAAAGAAGGACAGTTTGAGCCCTCATTGGACCTGCAGAAGTTTTAAAGAGGAGAAAACAGCTGTCTACAGCTCATCTTGCAAAACTACAGAATGTTCAGATAAGAGATGACTAGTTAAAAACAAATACAACACTTAAACTATGTAGAGTACCTGTGAAATCTATCTTAAATTACAATATTGTGATATCTGGGCACTAGTACAGCCTGAAGAAAAGAAACTGGATGCGTTTCACAGAAAACAGCTAAAGCATGTTGTTGCAATATGAAACCCTGTAAAGATAACAAACACGGCTCTATACAAACAGTGCAATGAATGCTCTCTCTCTCTCTCACTATGTGTTCTGGGAGGTCAATGGCAGCTGTTTGTGCACATTCTGCGGTGAGGCAAAGAAATTCTTGCCAATAAAGTAGTGGGGCAAGTACAGGGAAAGACCACTCATAACACTGACAGTGGTCCTAAACAACAACCTGTCCTGTTTAAAAAATAGTACATGTTACCTCGAAAGCTGTGAAGACATACACAGCTTGAGGATAATCGCAGAGCAGAGTGACCATTGGAGGTTTCTATGAACAAGAATACAAGATGCAGCCAAGGCTTTGGAGTCATATAATTATGACTAAATGGCTCTAAGGAATTATTTCATTATTGTCTTGCAACCAGTCCAAATGAGCCTTAAGTTGAAATCAGAACGTAGTCAGATATGGGTATCACAGGAAAGCTTATTTTCTCTACTTTCAAATACAACAAACAGAAAAGTTCTTTCATGATTCTGTATGAAGTTATAGCCGTTTGAAGTCAGCAGGGCTGGGACTTGTGAAATTTTAGAAAGAGTGAGAAAACAGCATTTAAAGTTTAGAGGACTATAAGGGTATAGAGGCTTTAAAAACCATACCATTTAGAATTAGACACCTGAAAATAAAATTTGAACATCAAGTAGGTGTGAAAACTGTTTAGAAATAGTTTCAGCGTCAATATCTAAAATAAAAAAAAATTTTGACTTGTGAACATCCGTTAACTTTAAAAGCCTATATCTCCAGACTAAGCATTTCGACTTACGACTCATTTGTACTGGTTGCAAGACATTTCTACTTAAATTTTAAAAAATGGGCTAGGCTCAAATTTAATTATTAAATACATGTATATTGTGAACCTTGTTGATATACTCACAGCAGCCTTTTGATACAGTTTTTTTTTTGTTTTTCTAATAACTATTGATTTTGAGATAAGCAATTTTTTTAGCAGCAGGAAGATATAGACTCTTTGAATTTTTGACGTTTGGAAGCTGAAACAATGTCTTATTTACAACAGCAACGCCTTTGAAAGTGAAAATGGTGACTTCCACTCATATATCTTGAACGCAAGACATTTGTTCTTCCCAAACTTAAATTAGAGAAGAAATATAAATGTTCATCTCATTGTCTTTTACTTTTGACACAAAATTCCAGAGATCTTGGATCTTCATTGAGGAACCTGCGTATTCTTTGGTTAACGCGCTGCGGTTTAGAGGAGCTTGATGGCATATCGTCAATGCTTAACCTTGTAGAGTTGTACCTTGAGTACAACGAGATCTCGGACTTAAGCCCACTCTCTATGTTGGAGCAGCTGGAAATTCTTGACCTTGAAGGGTATGATATTGGACAGTTTTACTGAGGAATGAAAGCCTTTTTTCGCTAGGTAAAAGCAAGGAGACACAGACATAGTTTTTTTTAGAGACGAAAGATGAATACCAGGGAAAACTGCAAGTATTATGAAAAGAAACTGATTAAATTTAAGATCAGGCAATGAAAATATCTAAATGTTTTCTAATTAGATGAAATTTTGGGTCTGGTTTCTAAATTTTATGTTAATGCTATCATCTCTAAGAAAGCTATCATAGATTTGATATCAAGATAAGAATCATTATAATTTTTTATACTATTTTAGGTTTTTCAGAATGACATTGGTTAATGACATTGGTTCTATAAAAAAATTTTAACTTTTAGAAGGCAATTTCATTATGCTATTCTTGCAAACGAAGTATAAAGAGAATGAGGCAGGTTGCTAAGCTAATTTACAACAATGTTGAGACATTGTATCATCTAGCTTATTATTTTTTTAACCCCTTTTTGTAACACAGTAGTGGAATCCTATATGTCTTGTAAGGAGTTCATATAATGAAGATACCGGTACTGCAGTTTTTACTTTTCATGGAATTAAGACTTTCAACTTCTCATTCCTGTTAACTTCCAATTTTTAGAATCTGTCATCATTTTCTATAAAGATATTAAATTCTTTTTATTTATTTGAAATTACATGAAACAGAGCAAAATATTGGCTTGGCAGATTGTATGTTTGTCAATTTGAAGTTTCTGACTTGTGGCCCATTGAGAACAGCTGCAAGAAAAGGATCTATCATATGAACTTAAATGAAGGCTTTTTCACTATTATTGAATTCAGAGTTTTAATTATTTTTTTATGGAAAGGAACAACATTGATGACATCACACAAGTCCAGTACCTGTCTCTGTGCCCCAAGCTGAGAAGACTTGCATTAGATGGAAACCCCATATGTGTGTACGCATCACCTTCAGAACAAGAGGTAATTATGTTGGTCCCATTTAATGTTCCTGAAAGATACCCTTTTTCTTAATCTCTGTTTTTATGGTATGTGAGTGTATTACTTTAATCCTTCTTGTCTCACTTTCTTTACGAATTTTATTTTATAGTTTCTGTAATTTCACAAAACCAACATTTGTCTCACATCTAGGGTGAATGAGTGAAATGTCATAATTTTAATCTTCAAAGGCTTTCCTGTTTTGAACAAGACGTTTTTTAAAATTTCCAAGTATTCAAAATTTCAAGGGACTGTAAATTTTTTGTGAAAAGATGTAAAAACTTTTGTTGATTTGAAATACAGAGAAAAAGGATGGAAAATAAAAATTTAAAGGACGTTTACTAAAAATAAAATAGTTTTAAACTCATTCATTCTGGACCCAAGACATATACATCACTGTGTATGATAGGGATTCATAAGAACGTTTCTTAACATTCCCTCTGTTGGTTCTTACTCTTCTAGATAAGATATTTTTCTATTATGGCAACGAATATAAGCATGTCCAAAGGGACCAAGCTCAAATCCCTTATTTAGGTGTGAAAAAAATATGGAGACTTATAAGCCTATCACATCATTATTTGAATATACCATATAGGTTCTTGAACAACTCTCACTAAACAAAGTCATTGAAAAAGTCTTTAAACTTTCAAACCTAAATATTTACAGATTTCAAATCTTCATTGATTTCTGAAACAAACATAAGGAAAAAAATTTCTGTCCTATTGTGTTCATATTAATATTATTCTTTGTAGAATTAAGATACTGCCTGGGCCCTTAGATCAAACAGAGGTTCAAATTGTTTAAATCTGGATTAGTTGAAAAGCAACTCAAGACTCTAAAATGTCACACAAGCTGCAATTCACACGATTTATTGAATTAAACTGATTGCAATCTAAGGCATTTTATTTTGCAACATAAGGCATTTTATTGTGCAATTTAAGCCTATAGCCTTCATGCCTGTATGTCACTATGTCTCTTCTCCCAATTCCTTCAGTGAAATAAAAGTATCTAAAGCACAACTGGCTTTTGAAGTTCTCAAACAGATCAATGCTCAATTGGGCAGTGTAGCAAATTGATGTTGGATTGATTAGGTTTTATGTAAGAACTTTTTTTTGTAGAGGCTCCTTTTTTTAAAATGTCTTTTTTTCCATTTTTCTCTCAGCCTGACCCTGACTACGATTACAGAGGATCTGTGAGGTCACTCTTACCCAATCTTCTTGTCCTAGACGATGAGAGGATGGACGCTGACCTCTCCAATGCGGCCTGCTCTTCACCGTCAGGCGAGTCGAGGTCACGACACCACAATGTGTTTGATGAAGACTGGGCCTACCTGGAAGAACTTCAACAGGATGCCTTCTTACAACAAGAGTTTACACACACAGATGATCAAGCCCAGGCAACTACAGATGGAGGTTCTCATCATATTGAAATTTGTATACATATGTCTTGCAACCACTCCAAATGATATAGATGCCGCAATTTTTGTATTAAAAGATGTATTTAATGAAGCATTTTTTTTAAAATATCAGTATTTTGTGGACTTGAACGGGGTGATTTCTCTAGTTAGGATTTCCAAGGGCTTGGTGCGGAAGTTCAAAGCTGAGCGATTGGCTCAATGCATCGCTTGAAGTTTCCTCACATAAAAGCCTTAACATGGGCTCAGAGCCTTACTTGGATTAAGCTCTGATATATAACAGTGATTGTATTTTTTCTCATAACGGTGATTGTATTTTTTCTCATTTTAAAATAGTTCATGACTATTTTGCACAAGCCAATACCTTTTTATTTATTTTTTTATTTTTCCTAGACCGCCCACCAACTGGTGCTCTCCGTCCTGCTACCAGCTACAGACCCGGGTCATCGCTGCGCCCATCTTCTGGGTTTAGGCCCTTGTCTGCATCTAGACGTCGCCCCTCTACAATGAGCCCAGGGACACCTGGCCACCAAACAAATGCAGGATCCACCAGAGCTGTTTCTACCAGTGGTAAAGCATTGGATCTCTTTAAACATATAGAAAAAAAATCACAACTTATGGTTATTGAGGATCTTTAAAGTTGTGAATATCACTGTATAGTATATGTGTAGCAATAAAATTAGATATTTTGTGGCTAAGCTAAATTCGACGAAACGGTAGTTTTGTCTCTTTTTTCACAATAAACCTCTATTTTAAATGATTCCTTTGAACAGGTGCATTTCCTTTTAAAATTGAGCTAGTCAAATTAGATTTTAACCATATTAACTATTGATTATAAAGGTTTCCTTTAGTACCTATGAATCAAAGCTGGGATTTGCTGCAAAACACATTGTTTCTATACATCGCCTTGTGTTAATCTTCTGCTTTGAGGGGATCAAGGTTATGAGAAGCTGTGTATGAAATGATCCTATCTAAACAAAAGGTTAAAGATTTCATGTGAGTTGGGTTCATAATTATATAGATCATATAGTAAAATTTATATACCTGTTTCTTTATTTGAATAGACCTGCAAATGACCCTGTAAAAAAATTGATTGTAGCCAATCAGTCTAAGAACATATTTAAAAAAAATATTTCACTTATTCATCTTTCAAAGTTAACTTTTATCTATATTTCTCTAAAAACATTCAATTTTTAAAATCATCTTCATAATATTTTTGTTTTGTAGCGCTTAAAGCTTTCTGGCTTTTTTTTATTTGCTGTCTTTATTATTCAAATGTAGAGGGCATTGAGTGCTCAAGTGAGTTGACCATGGGCTCCGTTATATGCGGCAATCCCTCGAAAGCCCTTCGTCAGAGACGCCAAGGGGGCCCTGGATCAAAAGAGGAGATAAAGAAAGGGCTTGGAAGGCTCATGCAAAAGGTTAGTCACCAAGACGTAATGTATTGTATTAGTGTAACTTGCATTATTGAAAAAAAAAGATAACACATGCAATGCAATGAATAAATATTCAGTCTATCAGATCTGTATGATAGGGATCCTTTTGAATGTTAGATAAAAACTAGACGATCGTGAATTCATTTTTGTGTTTTAATTTAACAGTATGGGTAATGAAGGAAACAAAATTATTTTAAATCGAGGGTTGCTGTTGGCACTGGAATTAAAAGTAAAAAATTTCCTCGTACTATTTGTCTCGCTTCCATGAGTCGGAAGTTGCAAATTCAGTTTTTGAGAAAACACTGTTGAAAGTTCTAGTTTTTCCAAAATTATTGACAAGTTTTTGAAGTTTTTGATGTATGGAAGCCTAGTAAAATGTCTTGACTAAAACAGCAAATTCTTTAAATGTGAAAAATGTGACAGCTGACTCATTTATCCTCAACTTGAGACATTTGTATTTTATTGATTATTCAAGGTCCTCCATCTTTTGTTTAATATTTTTATATTAATGACATAATGGTCTTGATCTGCAGGGTGCTGTATTCAGCCATTCAGAAGGTGCTGAAGACGAACCAATGAAAGCTGAGAGTGAGATGAACAGTATTATTGAAGAATTACAGTCATGGAAAGTCGACCACGACAAGTGAGAGCCTGTGCTGTTTGATTCTATCTTTATTTTATGTGCTCTATAATGTGAGAGGTGTCAGGAAAACCTGTCCCTAGTAGCTAGTACACATTGAGTGTTATAGACCCTACAAAAAAATCTTCCCTTAGGAACAACAAAAATAGCCTAGCTGAAATGTCATTCAATATATCATCTTCAAATGAAAATTGACATTTTTTTATGGCAGTCTTAAAGAAACAACTTACGTTTTTTTTTTACCAAGGTGGATGTTTTCCCCAGATGCCCCACACACACATATAAATACATGTGCCCTTAGGATTTTATTCTTTCTGTGCAATGCTGGGTACGTTGTCGCTAGTATATATATGTTATACAGTGTAACCTGTAAGTAAATAATACATTTTTAAAAGCAAATACAGTGTATCAAATGTTCTATTTAAATGCTCTATCGACATCTGTTTGTTTTATTCTCTTTACATTTTTTTTTCTCCCAGACGTATGAAAGAGATACTCAAAACAAAAGAAGCTCAAATCCTGGTTGTGGACCATGATGAAGCAGAGGATGTTTTAACAAGTGATGAAGATGAGGACTACGTAAGAAGCCCCAGCCGCGTCTCAGGAAATTGTCCATCATCGGCTCAGCAGCGCCACAGAGTGGACCTACGGTTAAAAAAGAAACCTGCTGCTGCACCTTCTGAAGAAGCAAACATTTTGCACAGTAAGAAAGTTAGTGAACCACCATCAAAAACATTACATGAGAAAGATAGGAGGTTGTCTCAAGATTCTACTCATCAACGTCATTGGCCAAGAGTAAGCAGTGAGAATCTAGATGACAGCTGGGACAGCAACGACACAAATGACAGTGACGAGTTTAAAAACAGACTTGCAGGTGACATGCCACCATCAGACAGACATGTACAGAGAACCAAGTCCACTTTGTCATCATCTTTATCGTCAGGTGCCAGACCAGGCTCGTCCCACCGCCAGCTCCCTACCCCGTCCTCTCACACACACAATGGAGATAGGCCGGTCATCAGTCCAGATGGGCCCTCTCTAGTCTCCTCGTATTCCTCGCCTGCTGAGCCACCAAGGAGACCAGGCTCTCGTGGCAGCACAGTTGGTGACCTGGCGCCCCTCAGGGCTCCGAGTCCAACGTCTGCTCAGATCATCAACAGCCTGAGGAGCAGGCAGCAAACTCAGTCTCCACCACCGTCACCAAAGCCACGCAAACTCAGGTAACATAGCATTAAAGGTATTTATTGTCATGCTCATTCTGAAATAAGGAATGCATTTATGGGCAGTTTTTTAGTTCATACAATTTCCAGGTATCAGATATATCACACTTTAGAGCAATTGAGTGGGAAGTCATAAATGTGATCCAACATGGTGAAATCAAGTTTGCGTCAAAATTTGGACATTTGGAGTTATTCGTATTGGGAAAAAGCTTCCTATATGTACTTACATTAGAATATAAATTATTGCTTTAATTTACTAGAACCTGAGATATTTAATTTATAAGCCAGCAAGGTAGACTTATCTAATAATAATTTATTATTTTTAGCAGCCGTTTCTCGGGTTTGACCCAGTTGGACATAAGCCTGATTTCACTTGTTCGTGTCACAAATTCTTTTTTGAAAAAAAAACCCCTCACCATTTTTGGGTTTATTTTTTCTTCTATTTCTCTCTAAGCTCAAAAAAAATTTTTAATATCTTTCCAGAAAATATCGATAATTTTTTAAATTTTTTTACATTTAGAAGCTTAGAAAAATGTCTTGTTCAAATCAGCAACACCTTTGAAGGTGGCAGTTGCAACATCCGACTCATTCACTCTGTATGTAAGAAATAGAGATACCTTGTCATGGCTTTTGAGCACTTTGGCAATTGAATAAAGGAATAAATCAAATATCTCCAAGTTAAAACTCTTAGTTAGGCATTTTACGTACTCATCAAAATCTTGCATAACTCAAAACAGATGAAAATTGAGTTAGGCATTTTACAAATAAGTGTTACATTATTATAGCATTATCACAACAAACAAAATGAAAAAAAGACCTGATCTTTTACATGCCAAAGCCAAAGTAATAAAATGTACGTAGGCGAAGCTCTGGTGCATCAGAATTTACAGAACATTTATATTTCTTGTTAAAGCTTAAGTTCACTGCAAACAAGACCAATTTTATGTGTAATGTATGAAAAAAAACTATTTTTAGATCACAATGCTGGAGTGACGAATCAACTGTGGGCCTTACAATGGACAAAGCTTTGGGTGATTCTATGAAATTTCAGTTTTCTAGATATATAAGATACAAATTAAACTGTGTGTGTCTCATCTTCCCCTGAAACTCTGTATACATTTCCTGCCCACAAACTTTTCTCAAAACAATTTAGTAGGGCATATGTATGTTTGATGGAGCCTGAGGATGCCCTGCTTTTTATTAAGATAAATCTGGGGTGTTGTAAAAAAGAATAAAATTGGCTCATACAATGTAAATTTTTGTCTTTTTCTACACATTCTTGAATGTTCATCTAATATAAGGTAATGTGTCTATGTAATTTTTTAAATTGTCAGGGTTGGACCAACTGGGCTTCCTCTGTCGTCTCAAAGCCAACAGCCAGTCATCCGAGGAAGTATTGTCCCGCCATCTTCTAGGGGCCCACCGGGAGGGACAGGAGGCCTGGGAACCCCAAGTTCAAGGTCAGGTGTTGCCTTGCTTCCCTCACAGCCTAGGATTGCCCGACAATTGCCAGAGCCACCAAGTCTTGTACCCAGACCCCCCAAACAATCGTAGCAAGCTGCAGACCTAAAGCGTGCATATGTTTTACTGATATGCATATTTTTGTCAAATTGAGTGATTGTTTCATCTGCTATATGCAATCATGAATTCTGTTTGCAGGGTTGTCATTTCTATGTGATTTCTTTGTTTTTCTTCGTTATTTTGAAGATTAAAAAAACTGAATTTGAACAAGTTTAATCCCATGATCAGAGATAACTTTATGATGATAACTGATTTGGTCAACATCTGTGGAGGAAATCCATAACAGAACTACACCTGAAATTGACAAAGTCAAATTTCAGTTTCATATTCCACTTGTGAAGTAGTGTGCACAATTGAAGGGTGTCTAGACAAAATACACCATTTTCTAAAAAAAAAAAGGAGAAAGGTTAAAAATATTGTCTTTTTCTTCTATTTTGTTCTCAGTACATTGGCCCTTACACCTAAAAATATGACCATCTGTAACTAAAAAAAATGAAAATAAGTCGTTTTTACTTGAAATCTCAATATAAAAGAACATGTATTGCCTTTTGTTATGAAACCCTTCAATTACAGTTCAGATTGCCTGATTTTTGTTATTTTAACCCTTAATAGAGGAGAAAAATTTTGGTTTGTAAAAAAAAGAAATAATGAGTAAATTAAAAGAAAAACATAAGATCTTGTAGTCAGTCAAGAATGAATAAAACAGCCTGTGCAAAGATTTTTTAAAATTTAGCTTAAATTTAGTACCTTGGTTCAGATTAATGAAAAATGGAAAAAAAATTCAGTTTGTAAGCAATTCTGTGTATGAAAACGTTCTTGAATAGTGCCTACAATATTTTTGTATAATCATGACAAACAAAACTGATGCATTTAGAGACAATCATTTCTTCAGATTTCTGTGCAAAACAATCATGTTTTGACTGATTTTGCTGTGCTGAAGTTTTACAGTATTGACTAAAGGACTTGCTTCTACTTCCTTGTTGATTCAGGTCTCAAATATTTATTTTAAAAAAAGTTAAGATTTTCTTTATGCTCTATTAGGCCTTTCATGTTATCCTACTGTGTTGGCATATTATGCGAGAGTAATATAGCTGATGTGTTTTCAACTGCTATGAAATCCTTAACCTCAGATGCATAAAGAGATACTTTTTTTTCACAATCACTTTCTAACACCCTTTTCGCCAAAAAGACTGAGTTGTAGAACTATTGATTCTCTTTCAATCACTCAACTTTTTTAGAGTCTTTGAAATCATCTATAAAAAACATGGTCACTTGATGTTGTATGTTTTTAAGTCTTCGCAAATCTCATTCATATGAAAAAGCATTAAAGAAAAACAATAGCTAATGTAAAAGAATTAAAAAAAAACAAACTTTGAATTAATACTATATTATTTTTACAGTGAATTCTTGAATTCATACTATATTAGTTTTATAGTGAATTCCTGAATATCAGGGAGCATGCAACTCCATGTAGACTCTTGCTTACATCTACCAAACTTGTCAAACTTTATAAATAAGGCTCCTTATTAAACAAGATTCTTTAGTGTATAAGAACATCTACTGTATGTAACTGTAATTTTTAGTTTTCTTATGCTAGTTCTAAGTTATAGGTAAAGAAAGAAAAAGACACTGAAGAGATTGGGTGAAACCAGTGTTTATATATGTGCGTCCTTTGTACCAGGTAAATGTTTTTTTATTTCAGAGAGATATTGCTTTTTCGTCATATAACAGCAGAACTTGAACACAGTTTTTCTTGTTGATTTACACTGAAGTAAATAGTCATATCAATATCATTCAATTCTCTAAAGAATAAAAAAAAAGATTTTCCTAACTCTTACTCAAGTCAAAGTCACTCTTGGTCTTATTTATTTCTTGTTATTTGTTCAGAGCCGATAAATCTTTTGATATAAAAGGCAAACTTGACAATGAGGTAGGAGTGTGTTAAAGAATATAATACTCTTATCTCTGGTAAAGATTCCCTATATTAATTATGAAGAAAACCATCATTGATTTTTTTGTACTTTTGAAGGAAACTGCCTTTGAGAAGAGAAAATTGAAGTAAGAGTTAAACAATTTTATTCTCAAAAGATGCCATTTAAGAAAAAAGAGGTACTGACAATTATTTTACAATCTTTGAGATCTCATGAGGTAGGCCA